>JANRMT010051919.1:21150-45487 GCA_026402145.1 Polypterus bichir lapradei | reverse complement strand
TTAATCCAATTAATTAGAGGCTGTGTAATAATTAATCTTGATTAATCGTATGTAATCGCACATGTAAATTTGCCCCAAATCGCAAATGTGTTTTTTTAATTTAAAAGGGTTTTAGTGGGCGACAGAATCAAATAATAGACATGGACATGAATATTGTAAACTCAAGCTCTTTTAATTTCTGAAAAAAAAAAATGCTTTTAAACTGCATTTGAATTCAAAACAGAAACAAAAATATCATCCCTGGTTAAAATTGGGCAGACTTAAAAATAAAGTGGTAGTTTAAGTACTTTAAGTACATTTTCAGAATGGTATTGTCTGTAAATAATAATAACCAAAATTTCAACAGAAAGTGCAGTTTTTCTTCTTAAAAAAATAAGTCAGAAACATAAAAGGTAATTTGACCAACTTAATCTTTAAACTCTGAGTAACCTTAGCCAAAATTATTTTGTACATTAGGCTAAAACAGTGTGATCATTGAACATTTTGTAATTAGATGTAATTAGAATTACTAACGGTCACGGAAGTCCAATGATCCCCAGTAACAGCCACAAAGTCCGCTTTTTGTAATGCATCTAATTTGGTTGGTTTTCACTGTGCACAAAACCATGCTTTTATCAAGGCTTCGCTCGGGTAGTTTTTTGAAATTAAATTTTCCTCCGATCAGGAACGCGCTTCATTCCGAGTGTAACATTTTTTGTAGCTGTGATGTGTGCATCAGTGTAATCGATGTAGCAGGAAATCATGCATTGACAAAAGTTCCCCTTTGCTTGGAATTGAAAATGTGATTAAATGCGTTATTTTTTGTTATGGAGTACATGCATCGAAGCTTCTCAGCTGTGCTTGTGCTAAGAATAGGAAAGATTTTAAAAATAACGTAACATGATTCTGCGTTAACCGCATATTTTTTCATACGTCTCAAACCAAGGAAATGCGAGGTTAAAATGAACCGAGAAGCACGCATACATACTCAGTACATCCCCTCTCGGGAATCGAACCTCGGATGTAGGCGGTAGAGGCGAAGCCTCTACAATTACGCCACGGTGTGTGGCTTATTTATTTGAGAGTATGTAGATCGGGGTATATATATATATTCGCAGCGGAGACGTAGTTTGTTAAAGAAGCTATGAAATAGAAAAGGGAACATTTTAAAAATAACGTAACATGATTGTCAATATACAGTAATTGCTTTGTGAGTGTTGCTGTGATCAAGGATTCGATTATCATTATTTGTTTCAATCAGGGTCGTATTTGTATGATGTGTTGTGTTCAAGTTACATTCTGTGTTTGTCAGTCGTTGTAAAGATTCAATTCTGTACAGCCACATTAGCTCCACAAATGAGACACACGGGTTTACCGGCAATGTCAGTAAACATATACTCAGCCTCCCATCGGTTTTTAAAGGCTCTATTTTCAGAATCAACTCTTCGGCATCGTGTGGGCTAGCTTCGCAATAACTTGCAGCAACGCGGTAAGTGTTCTGCAAGGCAGGTGAAGCGCTGCATTATGGGATCTGTAGTTTATTGTGTTACTAGCGCTTCATATACCCGGGCCATTAATAACAATAATACAGTATATAAAATGATCTCGCGGGCCGGATATAATTACACGCCGGGCAGGATGTGGCCCGTGGGCTTTGAGTTTGACTCATATGGACTAAATAGAACTTGAAAAGAAATATTTTTTGGAATGTGATCGCACAAGTCAGTACATCGAGCCCGCGTGCTATTGTGGTTTTGCTTGTGTGCTTCAGTAAGTTACCGTCCCCTCGGTCTTACTTTTTTACCGTTCATCTAATGAATACACTGAGTATGACTTTACCAAAACAATCATTGATCGCGAATAAAGTATCCATTATTCATGAAGCTTCAATAGGTGAATAGGTGATCTGTCTTTCTGCGTTAACCGCATGCGTTTTCATACGTCTCAAACTAAGGGGATGCGAGGTTAAAATAAATCGAGAAACGCGCATACATACTTAGTGCATCCCCTCTCGGGAATCGAACCTCGGACGTGGGCGCTACAGGCGAATGCTTTGCTGTTGCGCCACTGCATGTGGTTTATCTATTTGAGCATAGCAGTGTAATTCGGTTTTTGTTCAGCACTCTTTGGAACTGTTACTTTTTGTTTGCGCACTGCGTCAGTTCACGTGAGCCGCTGAATATGGTTTTATATGTCACTCGCTCGCTTCTAATTGTTTCGCTGCCTTCTTAATTATATAATGCATGTTTTCTAAAGCGCGTTTTGTAGCTCTTCCTGGCTTTCTACGTAATGCGTGATTACGTGAGAGGCGTGATGATGTCATACGAACTCCGCCCCTCCAGCTGAACTCCATTACAGTAAATGGAGAAAAACAGCTTCCAGTTATGACCATTACGCGTAGAATTTCGAAATGAAACCTGCCCAACTTTTGTAAGGAAGCTGTAAGGAATAAGCCTGCCAAATTTCAGCCTTCTACCTACACGGGAAGTTGGAGAATTAGTGATGAGTCAGTCAGTCAGTGAGTGAGTGAGTGAGTGAGTGAGTGAGGGCTTTGCCGTTTATTAGTATAGATTATTGATGTTTTTTATGTGAGTCGCGGCTGTAGCTGCAGTAGAAAGGAACTTGTTCACCCCTGGTTTGTCTATTCAATAAAGGCATTTATTGTGGCTACAGGAGTTATCTATCTGCGATGCAGCGGCTCTTTATGCTGTATTTCTGCATATTAAGATGGTTTTTATAAGCATAAATTAGTTTTTGATGGGAGGGTTGATTCAGACGGAGCACTACTGAAGGTCTAGGTGTGAAATGCACGGTCCGCCACTGGACCAGATGATACGTAAATTTTATGAAAATTACAACCCGAAAATAAACGAAACTGTGGAGAGGTTCAGAGTATACTTCTCCCAGTGCGTCTATCTAAATCCTCCGTGTGGGAACATTATCATAAGGCTTAACAATCTTATTGTTACACCTTCTACGTGCACCCAACCGTCCTTATTACGAAGTCTTCCTTGCTTTACCGCTGGCTGCTTCTTACCATTCACCTTCCTAGCTCTTTATTTAAACAGTTTTCCTTCTCACTTTTCCGCTCCTTCGCTGTCTTCTCCCTTTTCGTTCAAATTACGTGCCTCCTTGCCTTTTTACAGTCAGCTCCCCTTATGTCACACCATGGTACGTTTAGCACAAGTTAATACCGGGAATGCCTGTTAAACATCTTACATTCACAAGTAGCGATTTGCGTAGTGAACACTTCGATGAATGAAACCTGTTATCTTTACAACGGTTGACAAACACGGAATGTAACTTCAAAACAACACTTCCTCCAAATACGAACCTGATTGAAAGAAATAATAATAATCAAATCCTTGATGACAGTAACACTCATAATAGTGACAAAACAATTACATTGACAATCAGGTTATGTTATTTTTAAAATGTTTCCTTTTCTTTTTCATAACTTCTTTAACACACTACTTTTCCGCTGCGAAGCGCGGGTATTTTGCTAGTTTTATAGTTAAAGTAGAATGTCATAAAGTAAACTTTATCCTAAAATCAATGTTTAATTTACTAGATTTTCTTAAAGCCCGTCATAAGTTAATGCAGCACATTAAATGCTTTGTGTTGTGTTCCCCGACCCAGTTGTTAATCACTGCGCTTCTTAAACTGACGTCCTCCGCAGTAAGAGAGCGATCGCCGCACCGAATCCATTCACTTCATGATATTCCTGCTCTCTGAAAATTTAGAATGCTAAGATAAATACTTGATATTTTCATAATGAAATGCATTAAAGCAGATATTAAACATGCACAGTAGTGAGGCGGTAGTGCTGCTCCCTTGCAGTAAGGGGTCCCCAGGTGTATGTTTAGTGTAGAGAACTTTATGGCAGGTGTGACGAGGCTCCAAAAAACTGGATGTATGAATGGGTATCACAAAGGTTTAACTTAAATATTGTGTAAATGTTGGATTTGTGATCTGGTGGTCGGAGAGACAATCACAGAATTCAATGGATGTTCTTCTGAGCAGGCTTTCTTTATTGCACGCATGCTGTCTGTCTGATGTAGCAAAACCCCAGTTCCCATCCTTCCTTTTTCTTTCTCCACATAACCAATCACCACACGATAAACGTCTTTGTGAAATTAAAACTAGTTATAAACTTAGACCACGGAGTGTTCAGAAGTTTAAAAATATCTTCGTCATACATGTTTAATTATGCCATTCATTCAGGGTTGCACCAATCTCAGCAAGCATGGTGTGCGAGGCAGGAGCAAATCCTGAACGAGTCGCCAGCACATCGCAGGGTGAATACGAGCAAAACATACACTAGCAGGGTCAATATAGCATAACAAAACCCCACATCCTACATGACTTGGAAAGGAAACTGAAGCACGGCGAGTAAACCCACCAGAAAAACATGCAAATTCAAGGCAGGGTAAACCTGAGACACCCTTGCTGCGAGGCAGCAGTGCAGCCTCCACGCCGCCGTGCCCCCACATGATTAATACATGCTTTAATGCATTTCATCATGAAAATTATATCAAGTATTTATCTTAGCATTGTAAATGTTCAGAGAGCAGGAATATCATGAAGTGAATGTATTCTGTGTGGTGATCGCTGCCTGCGCCTCCTCAGTACAAAAAGAAGTCAGTTTAAGAAGCACATACCGATTTAACATGGCTCGGGGAACACTTAACACAAAGCATGTAATGTGCTATATAACTTATGATGGGGTTTGGCTTGCAGTATTATCCAGTAGTATAGAAACAGTATTTACACATTTGAACATAATGGTCCACATCCGACCTTTTAAAACCAAAGTATCTCCAGGCAACGGACGTGACTCCTTTTATTTGGCAAAAGTTCTTCTGTGTCATCATGTTCAACTTTATCGTCAGCTACAGCTTCAGTTTCGGAATGTTCTCTGTCCATTTTCACCGCGCAGTACCTACACTACCACTACCTATTTAATGGTGTAGCAGTCAAAAAGAACCCCCGTGCAACACCTTTGTGATTAACAGTTTCTCGCAGCGCCACGTTCCGAACGTCGTTTAGGCAATTTAAACCGGTGTTATGGTATAAGAAAAATCCATATCATAACAAAAGTAAAAAATGGTTTTCGGTATGAACCGGTATACCGCCCAGCACTATTTTCCAGTTTAGCAAAATGATACATTTCTCATACATTTTGAATGTGAGTAGAAAAATCTGTTTAAAACTTTAATATGTCATCAGTATAAACAAAAGCAAAGATTATACTCACAAATGACTGAAAATTTGCAATAGCATTTCTGTATGACTTCACTAAGTATTTGTAAGGTCCAGTAGTGGTGCTAACTGCTAAGTTTATTTTTTCATTCATCAGCCTCTTTAATTCAAATGTAATACAATGCTCCTCAGTATAATTTAGTGAATACCACTAAATCCGATTCCGAGCTATGTTTTAAGAAGAGAGAATCATTGGTGAAATTTATAGTTAGAGTTGTAGTAATCATCCATCCTCTTCCGCTTAACCGTGGTTGGGTCGTGGGGGCAGCAGCTTGAGCAGAGAGGCACAGACTTCCCTCTCCCTGGCCACTTCTTCTAGATCTTCCGGGAGAATCCCAAGGCGTTTCCAGGCCAGTCAGTAGAGATAGTCCCTCCAGCGTGTCCTGGGTCTTCCCCGGGGCCTCCTCCCGGTTGGACGTGCCCGGAACACCTCACCAGGGAGGCGTCCAGGAGGCATCCTGATCAGATGCCCGAGCCACCTCATCTGACTCCTCTCAATGTGGAGGAGTAGCGGCTCTACTCTGAGCCTCTCTCGGATGACTGAGCTTCTCACCCTGTCTTTAAGGGAAAGCCCAGACACCCTGCGGAGGAAACTCATTTCAGCCTCTTGTATTCGCGATCTCGTTCTTTCGGTCACTACCCATAGCTCATGACCATTGGTGGGGGTAGGAACGTAGATCGACTGGTAAATTGAGAGCTTTGCCTTACGGCTCAGCTCTTTATTCACCACGACAGACCGATGCAGAGCCCGCATCACTGCGGATGCCGTACCGATCCGCCTGTCGGATCCGCAGGATCTCTCTCCCAACCCTGAGAGGGCACTCCACCCTTTTCCGGCTGAGGACCATGGTCTCGGATTTGGAGGTGCTGATTCTCATCCCAGCTGCTTCACACTTAGCTGCGAACCGATCCAGAGAGAGCTGAAGATCACGGCCTGATGAAGCAAACAGGACAACATCATCTGTAAAAAGCAGTGACCCAATCCTGAGTCCACCAAACCGGACCCCTTCAACACCCTGGCTGCGCCTAGAAATTCTGTCCATAAAAGTTATAAACAGAATCGGTGACAAAGGGCAGCCCTGGCGGAGTCCAACTGTCACTGGAAACGGGCTCGACTTAGTGCCAGCAATGCGAACCAAGCTCTGACACCGGTTGTGCAGGGACCGAACAGCTCTTATCGCCGAACAGCTGACTGGCATCCTCCCCCACCATTGAAGCCAACTCACCACCAGGTGGTGATCAGTTGACAGCTCCGCCCCTCTCTTAACCCGAGTGTCCAAGACATGTGGCCGCAAGTCCGATGACACGACCACAAAGTCGATCATCGAACTGAGGCCTAGGGTGTTCTGGTGCCAAGTGCACATATGAACACCCCTATGCTTGAACATGGTGTTTGTTATGGACAATCTGTGATGAGCACAGAAGTCCAATAACAAAACCCTGCTCGGGTTCAGATCGGGGGGGCCATTCCTCCCAATCACACCCTTCCAAGTCTCACTTTCATTGCCTACGTGAGCATTGAAGTCTCCCAGCAGAACGAGGGAGTCCCCAGAAGGTATGCCCTGTAGCACCCCCTCCAGGGACTCCAAAAAGGGTGGATACTCCAAACTGCTGTTTGGCGCATATGCACAAACAGCATTCAGGACCCTTCCCCCCACCCGAAGGCGGAGGGAGGCCACCCTCTCGTCCACTGGGGTAAACCCCAACGCACAGGCTTCAAGTCAGGGGGCAATAAGTATGCCCACATCTGCTCGGCTCCTAGCACCGGGGGCAACTCCAGAGTGATACAGAGTCCAGCCCCTCTCAAGGAGATTGGTTCCAGAGTCCAAGCTTTGTGTTGAGGTGAGTCTGACTATATCTAGCCGGAACCTCTCGACCTAACGCACTAGCTCAGGCTCCTTCCCCTTCAGAGAGGTGACATTTCACGTCCCAAGAGCCAGTTTCTGTAGCCGAGGATCAGACCTCCAAGGTCCCCGCCTTCGGCCACCACCCAACTCACACTGCACCTGACCTCCTTGGCCCCTCCCATAGGTGGTGAGCCCATGGGAAGGAGGACCCACGTTACCTCTTCGGGCTGTGCCCGGCCGAGCCCCATGGGTGCAGGCCTGGCCACCAGGCGCTCGCCATCGAACCCCACCTCCAGGCCTTGCTCCAGAGGGGGACCCCGGTGACCCGCGTCCGGGCAAGGGAAAACCTCGTCCAAAGTTTTTGTTCATCATTGGAGGTTTGTTGAACCGCTCTTTGTCTCATCCCTCACCTAGGACCAGTTTGCCTTGGGTTGCCCTATCAGGGGCATAAAGCCCCGGATAAGAGAGCTCCTAGGATCATTGGGACACGCATACCCCTCCACCACGATAAGGTTACGGTTCAAGGACGGGTTGTAGTAATCAGTTGCTTGTTATTTTAAAACAAAGACAAATTTACATTTGACAGGACTACTTGACAGATTAATTAAATTAAATTAAATTTCTTAATTTTCTATAATGTGATTCCATTTCCTTAGTTTTACAGCTTGAAAATATGTACAAATTTAATAGGGTATGAGGCAACAAGTCTAAAGCATACTCATAAACTTTATAAGATAGTACCACAAATGTTATTTCTTTACTAACAGTTATCTTGAAGGACTGAATTTTAGGGGGAATTACACAATCATTTTTGTGACCTATTAAAAAAATAGTCAGACTTAAGGGTGCACTGTGTGCAGTGGGCTTTTACTTTAAGACAGGAGTGACAAGGCTGCATAGTGAAGTTGGGAGTAATAAAATGGCCAATGAAGCCATTCAGTTTTGTAACAAAGGGGCATTTTCTCTCTATCTAAATAACATGAAACATTGTGTATTACGGCACAAAGATGTAAACAAATAAACTGCCTCCCTGTACACCTGATATGTGTTTTTTTCTAAGAGTTCTTTTTATTATTGATTGAACCAACCTTTCTTTTAAAAGATTTTCAAGTTGTTTTATGTTTTGGCTATAGAAATAACTATAGAGGTAGGGATTTTTTTTAATCCAGAGTAGTATAAGAATCATTATTTATTGTTTCCCGTAGGTTGTTTGGCCACAACAAATGCATCAGTTGTGTTGTACATGTTTTTTTTTTAAAAAAAGCTTTGAGTTGTGACTATAATTACATTTATTAAAAGCCAAAAGTACTGTATATATTTATAAATATCCATCTATCTGTTCTTCCTTTTTCTGGGCCTCTTATCCCATATGCCCAGACTCTCGCCAAATTTAGAGTTTCTAGTTAATGTGTTTATGTTCGCATATCTGAAGAAAACCCTAACAACAAATTGGGGGAAATATGCATATAGAAATTATACACTGGAATTAGAATATTGCACTGTGGAGATGTCAAGCAGAAGCTTTTATGATGCTTTAACTAGTTTGTAATATTTGTTTACATCGCAGGTCATATTAAAATACTTGATTTATTTTGAACATAAGGAGAGTTTGTCTTTACCATACAGTTCTTAAAGTGACATTAACTTCTATTACTTCATGCAGTAATATCACAGTTTATTATTTTTTTAATTAAGGGATATATTTCACTGTGCATAATTAAATAAATAGGTTAATTTTTATTTTTGCCCAAAAAATTTTTTCTCCTGCAGGATTGTTTTCTGTGTAGTAGCAACCGCATTAGTCATTGCAGGGTCATGCTACTCAGAAATCTGTGAAAAAGGGAAGGAGCAGAGAAGTATCATTGTATTGTTCACAATGTCAGCTTTGTATGGCTGGGTAGTTGCTGGATGAAATTTGTCCTATGCCGATCCTTCCCAGAAATGTTCTTGTTGAAAATCAGCCTTCCTTTTTAAGGATTTTGGTAAACAGGAAATCCCCAAATGCAACAGCACATTTTAAACCTCCCACAAAGTTGAGTTTCTTTTCAGCCACATGAGTATAAAGTTACCCCAAAACGACAGTCCTTACTTTTCTATACAAAAGAAGTTAGTTGAAAAGGAATTGACACATAGACACAGTGATTCTTAGATGACAACACATTAGGTTTGACAAGAGCTGCTGTTATGATTTTATTGTATTTTTCATTGAAAAATGAGTTTTTTCTGAAGTCTGTACTATAGTAGGAGCATTTACAGTGGTGTAAAAAACTATTTGCCCCCTTCCTGATTTCTTATTCTTTTGCATGTTTGTCACACAAAATGTTTCTGATCATCAAACACATGTAACCATTAGTCAAATATAACACAAGTAAACACAAAATGCAGTTTTTAAATGATGGTTTTTATTATTTAGGGAGAAAAAAAATCCAAACCTACATGGCCCTGTGTGAAAAAGTAATTGCCCCCTTGTTAAAAAATAACCTAACTGTGGTGTATCACACCTGAGTTCAATTTCCGTAGCCACCCCTAGGCCTGATTACTGCCACACCTGTTTCAATCAAGAAATCACTTAAATAGGAGCTGCCTGACACAGAGAAGTAGACCAAAAGCACCTCAAAAGCTAGACATCATGCCAAGATCCAAAGAAATTCAGGAACAAATGAGAACAGAAGTAATTGAGATCTATCAGTCTGGTAAAGGTTATAAAGCCATTTCTAAAGCTTTGGGACTCCAGCGAACCACAGTGAGAGCCATTATCTACAAATGGCAAAAACATGGAACAGTGGTGAACCTTCCCAGGAGTGGCCGGCCGACCAAAATTACCCCAAGAGCGCAGAGACGACTCATCCGAGAGGTCACAAAAGACCCCAGGACAATGTCTAAAGAACTGCAGGCCTCACTTGCCTCAATTATGGTCAGTGTTCACGACTCCACCATAAGAAAGAGACTGGGCAAAAACGGCCAATATGGCAGATTTCCAAGACGCAAACCACTGTTAAGCAAAAAGAACATTAGGGCTCGTCTCAATTTTGCTAAGAAACATCTCAATGATTGCCAAGAATTTTGGGAAAATACCTTGTGGACTGATGAGACAAAAGTTGAACTTTTTGGAAGGCAAATGTCCCGTTACATCTGGCGTAAAAGGAACACAGCATTTCAGAAAAAGAACATCATACCAACAGTAAAATATGGTGGTGGTAGTGTGATGGTCTGGGGTTGTTTTGCTGCTTCAGGACCTGGAAGGCTTGCTGTGATAGATGGAACCATGAATTCTACTGTCTACCAAAAAATCCTGAAGAAGAATGCCCGGCCATCTGTTCGTCGACTCAAGCTGAAGCGATCTTGGGTGCTGCAACAGGACAATGACCCAAAACGCACCAGCAAATCCACCTCTGAATGGCTGAAGAAAAACAAAATGAAGACTTTGGAGTGGCCTAGTCAAAGTCCTGACCTGAATCCAATTGAGATGCTATGGCGGTTCATGCTAGAAAACCCTCAAATAAAGCTGAATTACAACAATTCTGCAAAGATGAGTGGGCCAAAATTCCTCCAGAGCGCTGTAAAAGACTCATTGCAAGTTATCGCAAACGCTTGATTGCAGTTATTGCTGCTAAGGGTGGCCCAACCAGTTATTAGGTTCAGGGGGCAATTACTTTTTCACACAGGGCCATGTAAGTTTGGATTTTTTTTCTCCCTAAATAATAAAAACCATCATTTAAAAACTGCATTTTGTGTTTATTTGTGTTATATTTGACTAATGGTTAAATGTGTTTGATGATCAGAAACATTTTGTGTGACAAACATGCAAAAGAATAAGAAATCAGGAAGGGGGCAAATAGTTTTTCACACCACTGTATTACTTTTCCTACTGTTGCCTTAAAGTCTACTAGTGGTGAACAACTGTATGTGCCCTACCATGTGGTTAAGTTAAGCACAAACCCCACAGTCATTTCTGTGTTCATGGTAGGTCTCAAAGTCCCTAGGACTTCTCTCACACCTACCTGCTTTCAAAGATAGGTTGTGTGTCTGCTACTTTTAGTTATCAGGCCATCCTATTGTTACCTGCATCATTCCTGCCAGTGTCGTTTCAGGCTTCCACCTACCTTTACAGAGATTTCTGCTATAGGAAATGAGTGAGGGACTTCTTTTTCATGGCTATCCCAAGGACACCAAGTAAATGTATGAATTGGTGTACTGATGTAGGGAAAAGAATGGATTGATTGATGGTAATCAATCAGTTAATTAATTATGTGTTTTGTGTTTGGCAATGCCATTAATTAACTAAATAATTTAGTATGGCTGAGTCTTTATTTTTCTTATTCTTTCTAGGTTGGGGTTTTCAGCTTATTAGACTCATTGTAAGAAACAGAATAATACAATTTATTGATAAACACAAGGATTGTAGAAATATGACAACTGCATATACTGCATATCTACATAGAAGATGTGACGCAAGACAGACGAGACAGGCAACATAAGAACTCCAAAGAGAGTGGCTGTTTACTAGATATTTAGAGTTCTTTATCTTGGCACAGAATAATAGTTTTACAATACCAGGTCTTTTAAGAATGATGCCCAATGTGTCAAGTTGCTTTTTATTGTTGCTCTATGGAGGACTCTGCTTTCTCTTTGTTATGTAGTTCTTTGTTTGTGGTGTTATTCATTTTTCAGCTTGCTGTTAGGCTCTTTGCTGTGTCTTCTTCAACTTCAAAATTAACTTACTGTTGTGTATTTTGTATATTTTTCTCATTTACTCCACTGCTACACTCTAAACTTGACAGTAATGACCCTATAAACCTATAAAAGTAATGAGAATAGTAATCTTAGGGATGGTATATACTGTGTGAGTGCCATGGTGGACAGAAGGGAATCCTGGCTGGATGACAGCATAACCTCCTATCAAAGGTGCCAGAGGATGGGAAATTAGAAACCGGAGGCCAGGAGCAGTTCCATCCCCCATACATTAAGAGGCATCCCAGCTTGGACACTTGTAGCCATCATGGGAACTGGAGTCAGGAAGAGCTGTTTTGTCAGGGTCCATAGGTGCCATAAGAGGATGCTATTGGTGGAAGACTGCCCTGGCTCTCAAACTCTTGGTACTGAACTGCATGTATGCCTGGGGGGTTTTCAACTGTTTCGTTGTGTGGTGTGTGTGGGAATGCGTTGTACCAGTGCATGCTTCCCACCCTGACTTGACCTGACCTGAATTCCAGGAAAAGATTTAAGGAAATATATAATTTTTTTATAAAGTCATTGTTACAGTATGTTATTTACCCTTCGTACAATTGGTTTAATTTTAAAATGTTTAAGTCAGGGGCACAAATTTCAAAACTGAAACAAACTGTAGGCTTTTTTTTAACAATAAGTATAATTTTTAAAAGAAAGATATTGTGAGCCACTTATTGTGACTTTATATGTAGTTAGTTAGTTAGTGCTGTGCAGTGGCATTGTTGATCATAATAATTCTGTTAACTCTAACAACAGATATTAGCATTCATTGGGTTGCTTGTAACATCTAAATATATTGTTTTGAGTCCAGGTAGGAACATATATATTATGTAAAATTTTAGCAGTCTTTATTGCCAATTATAAATCCTGTCTGATGATACTAATTGGTTAGCTGTAAAGGTAAAATATTGATATCTTTTAGTTTTTCATATAGTAATATGTAAAAATGTTTTTGTCTTTGACAGATGATACAGGGACTCTCAAAGACAAGATTCTTGTTCGCATGTTCTTGATGATGCATCCCTGGTACATTCCATCCACTGAGCTGGCAAAGAAATTAGTGAACAAATATCCTTTCCTTGTTTTAAATGTTTTTCATTTATGCAGTGTGTACTGCAGGGGTGCCCAATGCGTCGATCGCGATTGACCGGTAGATTGCAAAGGTAGTGCAGGTAGATCGCGTTGCATTTAAAAAAAAAATTTTTTTTTAACTTTATTATATATCCTCCCTATGGCATTTGCCACTTGATTGACATACAGGGCGGCCAGTCTGAGATCTCTTTTCTTCTAACACACTGGTCACCCTGCACGCACAATCAAACGCGTGAGCTACTGCAAAACTCCGGCTGTGATCTAGTTAGCTTTCCAATTTATATCGACTAAAGAAGGGATTTTAGAAAAAATTGTTTAGGGAGGGTATGGGCTGGATGTGGAATTGGAAGAGGATTTTTTTCTCACAATGTCACAATTGAAGTATGTTTGTCTGATCTGTCAATCTATCATTGCTATTCCAAAGAAGGAAAATATAGAAAGGCATTTTTGAACTGTTCATAAAAACTGCGAAACTGACGTCCTTCCAAAAAGCGATCTGAGAAAGAGAAAGGAGAGGGAACTAAAATCGCAGTTAATCGGACAGCTGTCATTTTTCACTCGGCTGAATTCAAAAGCTCCTTGACTGCATTATTTGGCTCTACTTATTCATGCGAGTCAGCCTTCTCCCACATGACAATTATTAAATCCAAATACTGTAGTGACCATAAATGTATTGAATTGTTATTGTGCTATAAAGGTTATTCAGTTATGCAAGGTACGACAACATACATTTTATGTATAAAGTATATATTTACTGTACATACATATACTGTAGCATTTTTAATGTAGGTAGATCATTTCGACCTGGTCATTTTAAAAGTAGCTCGCAAGCTGAAAAAGTTTGGGCACCCCTGGTGTACTGTTTTTTGCTAGTTTATTTGTGTATCATTGTACATTTGGTGATTCTTAAACCAATCCTTGTATTGATTAGCAAATCAAAGGTAAAATATACAGTGAAAATGTTAATTCAAATGAATTGGCAACAATGAGTATTTCTGCATTTTTATGTTAGTACTATATTTATTGCTGCTGTAAAAAGTACCTTCTATGGTGTTAAGCAAATCAATTAGTGCACCTACTGATAACTAGAAATTTATTAGATCTAAACATGGACGGTTGGGGTTCCGGAATGGCTGGGGAGAGGGGAGTTAATAAAAGGAAATGAACAGCAAATCAGAGAAGTCTCTTACTTCTTTGTTGGATCTATTTTAACATTTTTTTTTGTTGCTGTTTGGGTGGATAAACACTTGCCCTTCTCAAGTGATATAAAAGTACACACCTAACACTTCCATCTCCCTGCCCACTCTTGTTCCCTAAATTTTGTCTTCAAATCTAGACTTTTTGACAGGGTTCTGCTCTTTTTGCTTTTACCAAGTGCCTTATCCAGAATCACTTCTATGGTCGGGGCTGCCCTGCAAAATGTAAACTTACAATGCCATGTTGTTATCTTTTGGTCACTAAGTAGAATGTATCCTAAACTCATCTTTGTACATAAAGTTATCCATATTCTCATTCAGGTTCCCTGTTGATTATAATTGTCAGACCTGTGCTGCTGTCCTGTTCTGGTCTTATCAGCTTACATCTTTATTTTGATGGAACAGTGCCAGCCTTCTGCTTATCCTTCATGGCATTCCCCTCAACTTTAACCTTGGTGACCCTCAGAGTTTGTTTTTCTGTGTAACTATTGAATTGGCCAAATTTAGTGCCGGCAATAGACGATCCTTTCAACATGTCTAAGAAGAACTCTTCTTGTACCTGTACGAGTTCCTGTTTCTATAGAAGTATCTTTTTGATCCTTGCATTTTTCATGACATTGCTCTTAGCATAGATCATGTTAGACATCAACTAGTTCTTAAACACACGGTCACATTAATCATTAGATTACTTCAATGTGGCAGGCTATCATGGCAACTTGCATTGCTCACAGCAGGGACAGTATAATCACTAAAAAACATTCTTTAAACCAAAATATATTGCACATGTTTGAATATTTGAATAACAAAAATTGCATTGCATTTGAATAGCAAAAATTGCATTGCTCCAAAGAGTCAAAATAGTTAGCATTACAGTCAACCCTCGTTTATCGCGGTTAATCCGTTCCAGACTCTACCGCGATAAATGAATTTCTGCGAAGTAGGATTCTTTATTTATAAATCTAATATTTTCGCAGTTAGAGCATAGAAAACCTGTTTACGACCTTCTAAATAAGTTTTTTAACATTATTAGAGCCCTCTAGACATGAAATAACACCCTTTAGTCAAAAGATTAAACTGTGCTTCATGACAAGACAGAGATGTCAGTTCTTTCTCACAATTAAAAGAATGCAAACATATCTTCCTCTTCAAAGAAGTGTGCGTCAGGAGCAGAGAATGTCAGAGAGAGAGAGAAAAGTAAACAATCAAAAATCAATAGGGCTGTTGGGCTTTGGCCCTGCAAGGAAGGGATCAATGTGAAGGTAGTCTTTCAGCATTTTTTAGAGGAGCGTCCGTATCTTCTAAGCAAACAGCCTCTGTGCAAACAGCCCCTCTGCTCACACCCCCTCGTCAGGAGCAGAGAATGTCAGAGAGAGTGAGAGAGGCAGAGAAAAGCAAACAATCAAAAATCAATACGTGCTGTTAGAGCTTTTAAGTGTGCGAAGCACCGTGAGGGAAGCATATCGTATATCATTGAGGAGTTTTATTTAATACGTAATACGTGCTCTGATTGGGTAGCTTCTCAGCCATCCGCCAATAGCGTCCCTTGTATGAAATCAACTGGGCAAACAAACTGAGGAAGCATGTACCATAAATTAAAAGACACATTGTCCGCAGAAATCCGCGAATCGGCGAAAAATCTGTGATATATATTTAGATATGCTTACATTTAAAATCCGCGATGGAGTGAAGCTGCGAAAGTCGAACCGCGATATAGTGAGGGATCACTGTATAATAGAGATACTTGTGATTTCAATGTGTGTTCACATAATTTTAATTCACATAGTGACATTTAAAGAGACAGACTATTCAAGAACTCATCACGTTCCCTGAAAGCAAAAGCTTATAGTAGTCTTGTACTTCATAGTTCTAGTAACTTCTGCACATGAGGTTGATTTTTGTCTTTAGTCATAATGGTGGACTCTGTGTGAATGGGAGCTGACAACCAATGAATGCTCATCTGGTGGCACAGTGCACCTAATACAGCGATGAGCAGTAAGAAAAGAAGGTGGTTTAGACCTCACATACAGAAGAGAAGCTTGTCTGTCTGCTATCTCATGTTTTATGTAGTATAAAAGAATGGAAAAAGGAGACAAAACTTGCCATAGCTGTAAATCCTTCATATAGCGGTGGCTACGTCAGGCAGCACACTATTAGAAGTCAGGAAAAGCAGCAAGCACGACTTTGCTAGAAGATCAGCATTCAGTCGGTAAACTTAACAGGGGCAATGATTTTCACTTGTTTAAATTGACATGGTCTGGCAGCAAGGTCACCAACTGCATTCCAGGCATCTGACATAGCACGAGTACAAGTTGTGTAATGTGACATTGGCATTAGATTCCCCAAATCACTAAAGAGTAAAGTGATCCAGTCAAATTCGTGGGTGCTTGACTCTTTACTTAGAGTGATGCTAACACTATGTAGGACTTACGAGGGCACAAAATAGCAACAAAGTACCCTTATCTTGGGAAGCTAGTTCCAGTTTACTAAATTTAATAGGCATTATTACCATGCCACCTATTAGGGTCTGAAGAGTGTAGAATACCACTATGGTGTTGTACCTTGGTGTGCTTATAGTCTTAAAAGGGCCTCTAGTGAACTTGGCTAGAATTGATGCCAGGATGAATTTTAAACAGGTCTGTTTTCTTTGTTCTTCAGGTATAGCTAATAAAGTTCTATCTTATGTTAACTTACAGGGGATGAAAGACTATACCATTTCCTAGTAACTATGAGACTCTGACATTCTATAGAAAGTAAGCAAACACTTTATGAATTTAACATTAAATATTAGCTTTCTAAGATTGGCTCTTATACTTCCGGCTCCTAATTGTTTATGCAGGAGCAGATTTTACTTCAATAAGAGCAAGAAACTATTCTTATACTCTAAATATTGTTTTCAAATAACTAGTAAATAACTGCAATCAAACATTCAATACCATCTTATTTCATGTTAAATGAAATAATATTTACTGGGAGGAATATGATTTTGCTGTGCTTTCAATTTAGTAGTGCTGGGCAAGAGATCTAGGAGGATCAGTATTTCTGACCATTTTAATCCAGTTCTGGGTTGTGTGAGGTTGGATCCTTTCCAAGAAACACTTAAGTGCAAGGCAAGTAAACATCACAGCAACATTTGGCACAAGGCAAGGAAACAGTCCTGGATAGGTACCAGTCCATCACAAGCCTCAATCATACCCCCACACATAGCTATGCTTACATGTTTCACAATTTGTAATCACAGATCAGCCTAAAAACATACATCTTTGGGAATTTGAGAGGAAAAACTGAATACCTGGAGTAAAACCCACTCAGACATGAAGAGCTGCGGGGGAGCAATGACTGCCACCGTATGTGTTCTTACATACAAGTAACCTGCAATGTAATGGTTAATTCCAAATTGAAATAAGTTAAACTTCTCTTAGCTAATGATATGGTATGTTAAAGTTAATCTTATTTAAGATTAAGTGTGCTTTTTAAATAATAATAGTTATTGTTTTGAGAATGATATTTTGTAGTCCTCTTCATAGTCTGCTTTTTAATTTTCAATGTAGCATGTAACCAAAATTCTTTCAGACATTAGTGTTCCTTAATGGCTGGCAGGTTTCAAGAAAATGAAGAAGTGCCTGGGCTTCGAGCAAGGATATGTAGCCTTGTTGGGTAATTATGTAACACATTCTGCTGTGTGTGACTCTGCTTAGAAAGGGAAAACAAGTATAAGAAATCAAATTAATATTAATGTGGTTAATGTTAACCTATGATAATTTAAAAAAATTGAGTAGGTTAATTATATGAAAATGTGCATTAAATTAATATTTTTTCAATATTTATAATTGTGTTATTTTGTTTTCTGATGTAATGGTCTTGTTTGTGTGTATGACTGTATAGTACCTATTCTTGCATAGAATCTAGCCACCACTGACCTCCAAGTGGTCTAAGTGTCTTTATGAATATTATGCTATGCTTTGTATAGCTTTGTCATAGTTGTCATACTGTATATGAAAATAGAGTTATTGTGATTTTTGCTATTTTTAATATTGTCTGATATTGTTTCTTTTTCTGGGGTTTACAGGTATTAGTAAAAACAGAATTTTACTGCCCCACTGAAAATTTGTAATTATGTGATTACTTCCTTAATAAGTGTATACAGGCATACTCCACTACTGACCAAATTTTCTTGTATAGAAAGAAGGCCTTTTACTACCCTATTTTCATTTCACAAGGCACCTGATTTGTTTGTATATTAATTACACTTTACAGTAGTATAACTTGTTACAGTTTAAATTCTTATAATTGCAGGAGAGTTACCTACCTATTCAGAATTTCTGTCTTAAATGCCTTGAAGGGGTATGCATTCTATTTCACTTTTGAGGAGATGAGTGTGTGGCTACAATATTTATGCCCACTGCCCAGTTTGCATTGCAAGTGCACACTGTTTTGACTCAGGTGTAGATCACATTAAATTTTGCAATGCTGTTAGAGCTGTACTGGAGATGTGTGCTGTTTTATGGTATTACATGATAGTTTTACTTTTGATTTTTTTTTTTTGTTTTTGGTTATCACAACCAGTCATTCCAAATGCTGCAACCTGCAGAAAAAAGCAGTGCTTGGTGTTTGGTCCGGGGCTGGATGTCAGTGACAGCTCAAAAAAAAGTTGGAAAAGTACAAAACATTTTTGAAAAGACATTGCTTTGAATGCAAAAATTTAAGTAACAGAGGAATGTTTCTCAACCACTTGTGGGTTACAGTTGTGTGGTGCACAAGCAGGTTGCTGTGAGTTGCCTCAGCAATCAACAGCGCCATGTGATATTCATTCTTGTATTTATCTATGATCATATGATCATCTCACACATTAGACCCCCCACCTTTTACATACATATTCATTTCACCAATGAACCCACCCCTGCTGTGACATTCATACTCAATTCACCAAGTGGGACCAAAGATCACAAATAAACTTACAGAGGACAACCAATTTGCCTTCTAAATGAAGAGATATTGTTTGTTTAGATACATGATGTTGCTAATTAATTCTGTCACATTTTCCATTTAAATTAATGGCAAATGTGTGTTCATGTTTCACATTCACTTTTTTTCAGGAACAAATTAGATTTGCAAAGTGGAGAAACCTGAATTCAATTTTAATATAATGGATAATCTAAATAAACACTGCTCAAAAAAATTAAGGGGGCACTTAATCATTATAGTCTAACACCAAATCAGTTAAGCTTCAGGGATATCAATCTTTCCAGTTAGGAAGCATAAGTGATTGTGAATCAACTTCACCTGCTTCGGTGCACATGACCTCTGTGTGTTAGGCAGTGATACCCTGATTGCTGTCAGGTACTGGGATGAAATCCTCAGAGCCATTGTTGGACCTTATGCTGGTACAGTGGGCCCTGGGTTTCTCCTGATGCAGGACTTCATGTGGTCAGAGTGTATAGGCAGTTCCTGGATGACAAAGGCATTGATGCCATTGACTAGCCCGCACATACTCCAGACCTGAATCCAACTGAGAACCTCTGTGACATTATGTATCGGTGCATCCGATGCTGCCAAGTAGTGCAACAGACTGTCCAGGAAATCACTGATGGCCTGATCCAGGTCCGGAAGGAGATCCACCAGGACATCATCCTTTGTCTCATCAGAATAATGCCCAGATGTTGTCAGGGGTGCATACAGACACATTCGGACCATACACACTACTGAGTCATATTATGAGTTGCTGTGATGAAATTCATGCAAGTTGGATCATCCTATGATTTCAGTTTTTGACTTAGATTTTTGGTGTGATGTTGAATCCAGCCATCAATGGGTTGGTGACTTTGGTTTCCGTTGACCGTTACATCATTTTGTTCTCAACGAATTAAACAGTTTTACTCAGTAATGATTTTCCACTTAAATATTTTTTTCATCGAGATCCGATATGTGAGTTTACTGTTCCCTTAATTTAAATTTTTTTTTTTTTTGAGCAGTGTAGTTACCTGTATTTTGGTGGCAGTCAAATGTGCATTAATATTCCATATGCAGTCACCATATTTTTGAAATTTAGCCTAAATTAATAGGTTATACTTTGAAGAAATATTTAAGGGAATTCAGCTTTTCATGGATCTGTAGGCTTTCCTGCAGCACCAGGTAATTGGTGTTTTTTTTCTTTAAATAAAAAATAGCTGTGAATTCGCCCATCACCAGCCACTCTCATGCACCCACAACTCCATTTACAGAACTGAGCCAGTTTTGAGAGCACACACATTACTGGAGGAAAAAATCAGAAAAATAAAAAAAATACAATAGGAAAACTTTCAGTTACTACTTTAAATGTACAGTGAATATGCCTGTATTGAAACATAGTGTCTCGGAGATTTAAGGCTCAGATTCACACTAGTACATCATATTGCTGATCTTTAAATTAATACAATACTGAATAAAATATTTTGACAAAATTTTTAGGTTTTTATATAGTACAGTATTAGTATTGTATGTTTACAGGTTATGTGTGACTATAATGACTAAAATTAGATACCTTCAATTTATTAAGTAGGGCTAATGTAAATGTTTAAATGAAAAGTTAAATCTTAAAATAGTTTATTTCAATTATACAATATTACTTTGGGTGCAGTATAAGTCTTAACATTGTGCTGTGCCAATTCAATGACTGTATCTTTACACTTATACACCTCTCCCATCTTTTTCTTTTCTGTAATCTAAAGATACTGGATTGCTGAGTTTCCTGCCGAGTTTGACTTGAATCCTGAACTTGCAAACCAGATCAAAGAGCTGAAGGATCTTATAAACCAGAAAGGCAATGTCCGCCAAAGCTGTCTCATTGACATAGAGAATGTGTAAGTGGTTTTGATGGTGAATAATGGTCATGTGGTGTTTCTGATGAAAAGCATTATTGCATATCACTCTTGTGAAAAATTATTTTTAACCTTTTATAATATTTTATAAAATTGTAAGGGATAAAATGGTATTTATTTCTAATGGCAATATTTTTGTCTTTATTCATTTTGTGTTAATTGTTTTTAGATGTAATGTGAACATTTGAAATGTAAATTGTAAATGGGCTTTATTTTTTTACTTCTTTGAAAAAATGTAATAACTAACACTGTTCAGAACCATCGTTCTGTTGAAATAGAATATAGTTAGCACAAACTCAGGTATTATTCCTCTCCCCCTCACGGTCTGCACAGCAAAATTCTCTGCTTATTTTAGTTTTCTTTACAGTGATGTATATTGATTTATACTTCTCTGGTGTAACAAAATTAAAGCCCAGCAAGTCAAGTACTGCTAATTATTTTTTTGCTTCAGTTGAAATGTATTGTAAAAATAATAAAGCAAGACATTATCTGATTAACTGGTATTTTACAGTTTATATACCTTTGTTCCATGTTTGTTTTATATTATGATGCATTTTTCAGCTTCCTAATGTTCTGCTAGCACATAACCCATTATGTAGAGTGGGAACAGAAAGCATTATCAAAGTCAGTTTCATAAATTGTCATACAAAAAGGAATTTAAACCTAAGTAGCTGTATATATTTTTGAATTGAAATATTTTTCTATTGTCTCTGTAATATTGAATTATGTTTTGGCAATTGGCTGAAATTATGTCTTTACTGTATGTTGCAACAAACATTTTCTTGTGTGTATTTAGCCAAAATAGGAAGCAAATTGAATTCATCCCATTCAACATATAAACTAACCCGGAAACTAAGCTTTGGTGAGCATCTTTGCCTAAAAAATGCTGTTGATTAGATTGACAAACTTATATTGTACCAGTATGAGTGAATGTAGTTGTGTTTCAGTGTGATCGGTGAAGCACTGATTTGTCCCATCCAGGGTTGTATCTAATCAGCCTGAATAGGCTGTGGTTTCATGCAATCTAGAAACTAATAAAACATGTTCAGAAAATGGGTGTGTAATATTCTAAGAGTACTAGGGAGCTGTTCTTACAGTATTTGAGTGGTAGAGCTCATGTTAAGATTTTCTTCAGGGTTCTTCAGTAAAATGTCAAAGTTGTTAAACTAGGTTACATCTTTCACCAGAACATAAGGTGCATTACCGAACTCAAAGGCAACAACAATGTGCAGGGGTTTAAATCTAAGATTGGCATAATATTGTTTTCAATTTAAAAAAAAATATTAAATTTCATCATTTTATTTGTATTATGATATTCCTGACAAAAATTCAGAAGTCATGTTTACGAGTGACGACAAATTTACTTGTACAACTACAAATTAAGGACTGTTTATGTTAGTACAAGATAAAAAGTAAAGACAGAATTTCTCACATGTAAATAATGTAAATTCTTCACATAACTCATGCCAAATGTCAACTTTCTTTCTGATGTGATTCTGCTTAATGATCTTATAGTTAGGAACAACTGCTGTATATTTTAAGTAAACTCATTAGGCCTAAAAAAGAATATAACCTTAACCAACTTGTGTTACTTTTCTTATAAATATTTTAAAATAATTAGGACACCGCTATAAAATTAATTAAGAGTTCCAAGTCTTTCATCTCCTAGGTTTTGTCATTTTGGGGGCCATTTTTAATGTGTTTTTTTATATGTGAAGTATCACTTGTTTGGATTTCAAGAAAAGAATGTAAAAATAGTTTCTTATGAAGTGCACAATTTCATTCATGGCTGGTATCTGACGGGGGGAAGGAGGTTCATTCAGGAACTCATGGAAGATTGTAAGGTGGTCAGAAAATGTAAACATTTGTTTTTGTAGTAATGCTTTATTTCAAATGCTCCAGTGTAAGAATTGAACTTGCACTAAAAATACTGGTGCACAATTGAAAAATTTAGTAACCAAAAGTGATTATTAAGTAGACTGGTCCTGACATTTACTCTGCTACAATACCTATTATGTTTTGACCTGTGCACAGTTCACATAGGTGAATATATCTGAGGCCAAAACTTTTAAGGGCAGATTTTTGTTCATTACCAGAAACATTACCATTTATCTTTGTATAGCAGTGCAAAGCAATTTTGACCCAAGAGAATAAGAAAAAGACATTTACCTCTGTGTGTCTACCACACTGAGGCAGGACACCTTAGTTTTTCCTAACAGTGCAAAATTAATCATGCTATTGCAAATAATGTTCTTTGAGCAAATGGCTACTGCACACTCCACAGGTCTGCAGCATGGCAAATCCTTTCAGGCAATAATTTTAAATCCCTTTCATTATAACAGAAATTAAAAATGCTCTTTTGTAGCCATGCATCACCCCACAATCAACATTCTGTAGTTAATCTTTTTGTTTTCACAACTGGATTCAGTTTTCTAATTCATAGCCCCTTATAAACTACTTACTTGCTGCTATCATCCACTTGAGGTGGAAAGCTACCTAATGCTCTTATACTGACTTTGGGCTTTCTTGTGTTGTTTAATTCAGGAATATCACAGTAAATTATTGTTTTGGAAATTGGTCATGATGAAGTGCTAATCGAAATTTGACATTTTCATGTGTAAAAATTAACAGTGTAATGAAAAGCAGTTGCTTAATAGTTCTTTTTTGTGTCCTCTTCAAGGTTAAAGGTTTATACATTAAGTAAACAACTGAATAACAGTGAGAGAGAAACGATAGATGAGTAAAATAATGCAGTCTATTAAGTATGTCAACTAATCATTGTCTTCTTTATGTTCTGATAGTGTTTATATAGCAACATAGAACTTTGAATCTTGGAACTACTTTGTCTGTAGTTTCCAGCAAACTGTGAAATACGCACATAGCCAGTGGCATGTAACCAAAAAGAAATTTTGCATGGCTATTCGGAATATAATAGATTTTGTTTTAAAAAGTAGGATCCATTTTTCCTGTTCATATTTTCTTGAAATACTGTTTTGATTTGTGTGTTCTATAGTGTGCACAGCTTAGTATCACCTGATGATGTTGTAAATCACATAACCTTCTGAAAGCCTTCTTAATTCAGTTCAATGACATATAGGACTGGAGTCTATCTTGGCAGCATTGAATGAAAGAAAGAAAACACCTCATGCATGAGTACAGTCTAACATAGGGGCCACTCATGCATACAACCATGTGTCGTGGCACGAGCTTTTACCCGAAATGAAGGCCATTAGGAACTCAGAGGATAGGCAAACAGAGTTTATAGCTTTATTGCAATAAAACAATAACACAGACTAGACCCAATTCGGCCAAATCGAGCTGAGCCCCGAACAGTTCAGAAATCAAAGTTTATATAATAATTTCTTATCACTCCGACCTC
>JANRMT010051919.1:0-21050 GCA_026402145.1 Polypterus bichir lapradei | reverse complement strand
TAATGTGCCTTACCAGCAATTAAAGAAAATTAGTTTTGTGTCCTCTGCAGTGTTAAGAGAGAAAGGCTTTGGTTTGGGATAAACGGAAAAAAGGTGTAAAGAAAGGAAAGTTGCCTTTTTCTTTTCTTTTATATAGTATAGAGAGATGTGTTCGCTGACGATATGAGCGCCTTTTGGGGACAGTCGCGGTGGGTCTTGTGCAGACTGGTGAGACGTCCCAGCTATTAATCGGCTGTGATGGCACTGTCAGTCCTTCACTCCTGTGCGTGTCTTCATAATCTGAGCTGACGACCTCATAATCGTATACGTGCAAAATAAAGTGCGAAGCGCCTTAATATTATTTTGCCGCAGAAGCGCAGTCAGTGTCTGAAAGGCCGGCACAGCTATGCGCGCGCGCCGGCTGCTCGACTTTTGCTGGGCAGGAGACGCCAGTTTTTGAAGACACGTTCACATGATCAAAAGTCTCCGCGCACTTTGGAGGTCATTCATATACAAAATACCCACGCCTCGCAGCGGAGAAGTAATGGGTTAAAGAAGTAATGAAAAAGAAAAGGAAACATTTTAATAATAACGTAACATGATTGTCATGAGTGTTGCTGTCATATATATGCCTGCCTAAATAAGTCACCCTCGCTTCGCTCTTACTTTTTTACCGTTCATTTAATCATGGCTAGTGGCGGAAAAATTATAAAATGGAAGGAGGATTACACTGAGTATGGCTTTACCAAAACAATTATTGATGGCGAATCGATTATTCATAAAGCTTGAATTGGTGATCTGTTTTTGTGTGTTAACCTCATATTTTTTCATACTTCTTCTCAAACCAAGGTGGTGCGAGGCTAAAATGAATTGGGATGCGCTGATCAATGTAATCGGTGTACCAGGAAATCATGCATTGACAAAAGTTCCCCTTTGATTGTAATGCAAAGTGTGATTAAATGCATTATTTTTTAACGCGTTATGGAGCACATGCATCGAAGCTTCTCAGCTGTGCTTGTGCTAAGAAAAGGAAAGATTCTAAAAATAACGTAACACGATTGTCAATGTAACCTTTTGTAAGTAGTGCCTGGAGGATTCAGTGTGGAGAAAGTCTAGAGACCGAGTGTGTATTAACTTGTGGATTTCTCTGTATTTGGTGGCAGTGTGACGAAGTTGCTTCGGAAGACGGCGTTAGCCGCGGAGCTCAGCTCAGAGCGAAATGAGGTAAATGGGAGGGGATATGATGACGTGACTCCTCCACCCGCCTTAACTGTCAATCCCCCACAAACACAGTCTCTCGGAATTTGCATAAGCACACCCCTTCACCTGCAATTTTAACTTAGTTACAAAGTGATCAAAACTCTCGTTTATGTCCTGCGTCTTCTCATTAAACTTGTATCCCGCATTACCCGTGGGCACGAAAAGCACCAGCGGCAGCCTGTCTATTAAGTTAATTTAAAGTTTAGGTTTATACCTCGCTTTGTTTCCGAAGTAGCTGTACTGATGAATATGGTAGTATGTCACTCGCTCGCTTCTTAATGTTTCGCTGCCTTCTCAATTATATAATGCATGTTTTGTTCAGCGTATTTTGGAGCTCTTCCTGGTTTTCTACATAGTGCGTGGACAGTCAGTTCACGTGATTACGTGGGCGGCGTAATGATGTCACACGAAACTCCGCCCCCACGTCGGTCAAGCTCAACTCCATTACAGTAAATGGAGAAAAATACCTTCCAGTTATGACCATTACGCGTAGAATTTCGAAATGAAACCTGCCCAACTTTTGTAAGGAAGCTGTAAGGAATAAGCCTGCCAAATTTCAGCCTTCTACCTACACGGGAAGTTGGAGAATTAGTGATGAGTCAGTCAGTCAGTCAGTCAGTCAGTCAGTCAGTCAGTCAGTGAGTGAGTGAGGGCTTTGCCTTTTATTAGTATAGATTTAACTATTGACTTGACATATCTTATTTGCTTGACATTCTAATTTATGCCAAATCTAATGTTTCAGAAACTGTTAATTGCTTTTATGGCTATTTATACTAATATATGCTATTTATGCTAATATATACATTTTTATCTTCCATACATACAGGATCAATCTGGAATCTCAGTTCAAAGGTTTAATTCAAAGGTTTAAATGCAATGCATCACCTCCCATGAGAGGATTTTTTGGAAGTGGTTTATTTAACAGTAATTTAGCAAAAATGGACGTGCTTGGGATGTTGTAAGCATCTGACTATATCTAACATGCATTATATGACACATAATGCAGGAAGTAACAGTTAAATTATTATATTTGCATGGAGTATTCGTTTAAGCTAACATACTCATCTTTGTGGGATAGGGTTGAAAAACATGCAAATTCCATATAGATAATAGTTTGGCATAATTTGAACACAGGAAGCTGATTCGGTGAGATGACTGCGCCAACTACTGCTTCAGCATTCCTTGCCAGTTTGCAAATATCTTTTCTTGAACTAAGCACAGATAATGTAGTACTGGTTGTAATGAAGCACATATTGAATGCATTATGAATATGATAAACACTGGGAAAACTGAAAATTGTATTTGGTCTCTTTGACCCCTGTTAAAGAAAGCAGGCAAGACCTGCAACACCAGTTTGGCCACAAGGTGATTAGACTAAGACAGTCTGGATTGATGACATTAAAATATTCTGTTAACTTAGTAATGTTCCACACTCAGCAGAAGGTCAGTTTATGTTAAAAATATAGTGTTTTTTCATTTTCAATTCCTTGGCTTGTAATCTTAGAATTGCAGGATTTGTAAACCCAGTAAACAAGTAATTGATATTCCTCTGGAGCTCAAGTTTTCATCTTGTAGTCAGAAGGGAGCAAATTTGAGATTTCTGGACCAAACTCAAAATGCTTTATGTCAATTAACAAAGAAACAATACCCTAGTAGTAAAATATGATGTCTATTGCATTGTGCTATGAACATGCTTTCTGTTTGCAAAAAATGGGGAAGTTGTTTGATTTTAAAGGAATATGGAAGGAATGCAATTCCAGAAAATTTGCAATGGGAAGGTTTACCTTTATGCAAGACAATGATCCCAAGCACAGGAACAAAAACTTGATTTGAGTGGTGGAAAAATAGAATGTATGTCTTTGAGAGACCTAGCTAAATTATTACTCATAAACTCATCAAGAACCTGTGGCTGTCCTATGGTATTCTGTAGTATAATTATGCACTTGTGCCTTAGACAAACATTTTTGTATGGTGTCTGTAGTGAGAAGACAAGCAAAATGACACTTTTTATTGGCTAACTAAAAAGATTACAATATGCAAGCTTTTGAGGTACCTCAGGCCCCTTCTTCGGGCAAGATTTATTTATTATGAATTTACAATATGAAGATATACAATAAATTCTAAACTGAGGAAACAGAAAATCAAGTAATAGTAAATTAAAACACAAATGATGTGTTGTGGAAAGTAAGTTTTATCTTACAGCAGTACTGCACACTTGGACATAGTTGTTTTGAAATTTTGCTTATGTAACCTTTAGTTATGCCTTATTAAGGGTGAGCAAAATAATGTACAGTTGTCTAAATTATGAAGAAGACAATGGACTAACTCATACCTTAAATTCAGTCATTCATCATTGTGTCAAAATCAATAACCTGAAAAATGCAGATGAAGTTTCTAGATCATTAATATGTAGTTTAAAGCAGGGTTTCCATGAGTTGGTTAATCAATCGTCATTACTTTAATGATCATCCTCGATTAACCCCCACCCAAACCTCCCCAGACAATCATCCTCGATTCTCTGAGGGGAATTTGCTTTGAAGATTGTCCATGATTCTCGAAGGTGGGCTTCCCAGTGCACTGACAAAAGTCTGGGCATTCAACAAGGAATGGGTCTCCAAGACACTTAAAATAGCAAGATTGGGTCGCAAAAATAAGAAGTTAAAGAAACTCTAGTTTAAAAGAATAATTAATTCCTACTTGCACAATGAAATCTGGATATAAAAGTAATTGTACTTTGGATCTGAGAAAAGCTTGTAAACTTGGAATGGCATTTTTGAATGTTTTTTATTGTAGGTATGTTTTCTGATTATAGTTTGTTTAAATAGTATAATTTATAGAATGCATCTCTCTAAAAGATATCCTGCGACAAGACTTTTGACAAGAGATTGTTTGAAGTCACACCCTCCTCTCAACCATATTCAAACACGCAGATGGTCCACTCACATCTCTTTTGTGTGAATTCTTTTAACAGACACATTTCCTGCTCTCTCAGCTCTTATAAATGTTTACATATTTCTCACTTCAAGTTTCCAATTAAAGAAAACATATTATGTCCAAATCTTATTGATGAATTTCATCCCGAATCGGTATATCAACAGAAGAAATGAGTACATGGGCAATCCTAGCACCGAGAAAGATGAACTCGAATGGATTAACGCGGAAATTGTCGATTGGTTACACGGTATATTGATTAAATTCGTATTAATAGACAAGGCTGAAACATGCTGGAACCGTTAACACCATCTGGTCTTCCACTGCCTGAATTACTGTTAAAAGAAGGTATCCAAGAAAGGTAATGTAGTACATCTTCCCCAGATAACATTAGACAACACTGATATGCCATTCATATTAAAATGTTAAACTTTTTCCCAATAGAATAGATTTTGTAAAGACAATTAACAAATCACAGAGACAAACATTCGAAAAAGTTGGTTTATTTATTAGAGACAAAGAAACGAAATTCTCTCATGGGCAGTTAAATGTTGCATTGTCACGAAGTAAGTCCAAACACAGAATAGAAATTCAATGCGATATTGACGAAAATTTAATTCAAAAATTGTTTACAGTAAAAGTGTAAGTTTAAAAAATATTTGCATGCTGATTTCAAAGCCAAACAGAATGAAATCGTATAACACAATGAAAAACTCGAACACAAAATTAAACATAATTGGCTTGGAGTCAAGATGATAAGCAGCATTCCCATACACAGAGTTGTGTTTCTCAAAGCTCGTATTAATTACTTTACGTTTACCTATAATGCTATACCAATAAATGAACTGGGTAAAAGATCAGCTGTCAAAGTGACTCAGGCACTTCTCTTCTGATACCTAAAGTCCATAATAAGAATGCTCAAATGCACAGAGCTTACAGTCATCTGTGTGTGAAAAATTTTCACTAGTCACATGTCTCCATCCAAACTGCACCTGTTTTCCTCTCACTCTTCTTCTGTCTGCAGCTTTTGTCTTGGTTATATCCAGATTTATTGTTCCCACACTGATATACAATATTGAAAATAATGTAACAATTCCTGTAGCTGCTCCTATTTGACTTTTTCCTCAAGCTTTTCCTCAAAGTTTAAGAGCCCTTTCTGCTGGTTTCAACTATCCATCAGAATCATAATCGTTTCCATTAGTTCTCTTATGAATCATGCCAAATAATTTAGAAGCAGAAGATTTTTCTGTGTGAATAGAATACATGAACACAGGGAAATAGCATGCAAACTGTTTACAGCCAGTCACTGGACAGGACCAAACCTGGTTTCCTTCAGCATTGCATACCACCAGCTGTTTTTTTTTTTAATTTATTATTATTTTATGAACTATAGAAAAGAAATTAATAAAATCAGTAATTGAAAAATATTTTATAAATCTAAAGTAATTGAGGATTTTTTTTTCCATACACTGTATGTGAAGTTAGATACATTAGCTACTTAATGAGTAGCCTTTTTTCTGTTGTGTGATTTATTTTTATGCTATAGAGGCAATTATAAGTACAGTAATCCCTCCTCCATCGCGGGGGTTGCGTTCCAGACCCCCCCGCAATAGGTGAAAATCCGCGAAGTAGAAACCATATGTTTGTATGGTTATTTTTATATATTTTAAGCCCTTATAAACTCTCCCACACTGTTAACATTATTAGAGCCCTCTAGACATGAAATAACACCCTTTAGTCAAAAGTTTAAACTGTGCTCCATGACAAGACAGAGATGACAGTTCTTTCTCACAATTAAAAGAATGCAAATATATCTTTTCTTCAAATGAGTCTCTGCATCAGGAGCAGAGAATTTAAGAGAGAGGGCGTGCGCGCGCAAAGAAAAGCAAACAATCAAAAAAATCAATACGTGTGCTTTTAAGTAAAGCGGCATTTTTCAGAGGAGCGTCAGTATCTTCTAAGCAAACAGCTTCTGTTGAAACAGCCCCTCTGCTCAAATCTCCTCCGTCAGGCGCAGAGAACGTCAGAGAGAGAGCGCGAGATTAAAGCAAACAATCAAAAAATCAATACGTGTGCTTTTGTGCTTTTAAATATGCCGAGCACCGCAATAAAGCGGCATTTTTTAGAGGAGCGTCAGTATCTTTTAAGCAAACAGCTTCTGTGCAAACAGCACCTCTGCTCACACTCCCTCTGTCAGGCGCAGAGAATGTCAGAGAGGGTGAGAGAGAGGCAGAGACAAGGAAACAAACACCGCGTGGGATGCATATCTTATAGCATTGAGGAGTTTTAGTTAATATGTAATACATGCTCTGATTGGGTAGCTTCTAAGCCATCTGCCAATAGCGTCCCTTGTATGAAATCAACTGGGCAAACAAACTGAGGAAGCATGTACCATAAATTAAAAGACCCATTGTCCGCAGAAATCCGCGAACCAGCGAAAAATCCGTGATATATATTTAGATATGCTTACATTTAAAATCCGCGATAGAGTGAAGCCGCGAAAGTCGAAGCGCGATATAGCGAGGGATTACTGTACTTGTCTATGCAGGGCAGGATTCATAACTTAATCCATTTGAACTTTTGTAAAACAAGTACAAAGGGTTTTTAAATTTTATATTTGAATGAGTGTTGTGGCTAAATGATGAACTGTAGTCAGAACTGAGCAAAGTTCATGCAAAAAACTCACAAAGTCTAATGGACAAAATAATAGTGTGATATCAGTGCTCAAATGTAGTCAACACCATAGTAAAATAATCTTGAAAGGGCATCTATACATATAAAGGAGAGTTGGGATCCGAGAGACTGTGTTTGTGGAGGGATTGAGAGTTAAGGAGGTTGGGGGAGTCATGTGATCATCTCCCCTCCCATTCACGTCATTTCATTCACTTCATTTCGCTCCGAGCTGAGCTCCGCAGCTGACGCGGTCTTGCCGTTCTTTTTCCTTAGTGTTTTGTCCTCTCTCCTTTACTGATTTACTGTTTACTAGACGCAGTACTTACTGAATAGTATTTTTTCCTTTAGTGTTTCTACTTAGTGTTTCTTAGTGTTTAGTAGATGCGGTGTGCTGGTGTTCCCGGCAGTGTTGCTGTTTACTGTTACTTTCTACTTCGTTTTTGTACTTTATTGTTTAGTAGACTTTTACTTTATCTCATTTACTGCTGTTTTTTACTGTTGTTCCCGGCGGTGCTGCCCTTTTTTACTTTATCTCATTTAGTGTTTGGTAGACTTTTTCTTTATCTCATTTACTGTTGTTCCTGGTGGTGTTGCCATTTTTCCCGTTTCTATTTTTTATGTAGCATGTTCACGAATTAGTCATAGAGAAAATTTATATATTTTGGCTCCAGGAGGACAAACCAAAAATGTTGTATATAAAGAAGCTCTATAAGTCGCATGTAGATACATAATTATTTCAAATATAGCGGCTGCAGCGAAATGCACGAGGTCTGCTAGTTTTTAGATAAACTAATTTTCTCTCACTAAACATTTCCTCTTTGGCGAACAGTTTATATAGTGTAGATGATGTAGTTCATAACTTCTTAAATGGCCACCATGATATTATAAACAAAACCCAAAATTGTAGAGCAATGTTTTCATCTTTTGATAACTAAATATCAAAACAGAAAAAAATAAAGAATTTAAAACTGCTAAATGTATTCCTGAATCAGGACACACAACTCTGTATCAGATATAGGTTTTGTTAAAAATTATCAAGTAACTTAGATAATGTATGGAGGGCATCATGCATATTTAAGTTTTTCCTTTTATCTTTTTAATATAGACAATTGTTTAATCATTTTGTATGTTAAAACAGCTTTTCATAAGGTTTTAATTTATTTCATTCAAAATCACTGTACTTAGGAGAATTTTAAATTTAATATTACTCTTGAACAAAATGAATAAATTGATTGATTTTTTTGTTACATCTCTTTTGAGATGTATTTCTAAATACAGAGTTGTATTTTTAGAAAAAACATCAGTCGCTTTCCATTCTTTTGGAAGATATTGTTAATGAATTGTGAACTTAAGCTAATTTTTTATTAATTATTTTTGCATATTTCATCATTCTTCCAGGCCTTCCTATGGTTGGAAACGGCAGGTGACGCAACGTCAACCTTCTGTTACCAAAAAGCGTAAAATGTCTCTTCTTTTTGATCATCTGGATTCTTCTGAGCTGGCTGAACATCTTACATACTTAGAGTACAAGTCATTTTGCAAGATTTTGGTAAGTTGTTGTTTTTTGAATTAGTAAAACATATGATTAATTGTAAATAGAAGATGCTCAGACATTCACCAGTGAGTTGTATTGACTGAGTCACTTAACACTAGAATTACCAGAGCCTACGAAAAAACTCGTAGGTCCGTCCCACCTTAAATCGCTTCTTAAAACCGTTCTCACCTCTCCGCCAGCGTCTTTTGTTAATCTAAATGTGCTGATAAAAGAAAAGCTGCAAGTAGCCGGCTATTCCATCCCCCCAACGACTTAGAACGTGCACAAACTTCTCCCAGCTCATGCTTTGATTATCTGGGAGTGAAGTGGAGTTTTAGAGTGGAAATAATAGATCATTATTTGGAATACACGCATTTCACGTGTGTTCTGTTTCTACAGTAATCTGTGTAAACACATTTTTAAAACAGAAACGTTTTTCATATTGTAGTAGTAAATGACAAAATGTAAGCATAAACTATACAATGTATGAAGCCTGAAGTCCAAATATCAAACACATTTACAAAAGGTACAAATATAACAGAACAAGTATGCTTTTATTCAAAAATATAACTGCAGAAAAAAGCCACCTTAGCATGCCACATTGACACATATTTATTACAACTGCCACGGTAGCATAATGGTATCAGCTGCTGACTAGTATTTAGAAGGTCATGAGTTCGATCCTGCGCGATTCAGTTTTGAGAGGTAAACTGCTGTTATTCTTACTATTTTATAATAAAAACATACATTTGATTTCAGTGTGTAACAGCCGGTGTAATTTATCATACTTGTAAAGGTTATTTTTTTTTATTCACTTTTCATTCTCTCAGTCGTGTTCAGGATCCTTTCCTACACCCCCCCCCCCCCCCCCAAATTGAGAATGCTGTTTTCACATAAAGATGCGCTATAGCTCTGCAGCGTATTTGTGACTGCATTCTCGTACCAATGCTTCCGAACTGAAGAGCCTGCGTGCACTTTTCGTGGCATTACACGTCTATTTTTTTGAGCATGCCCGTGTCGCTCAAACACAGGAACATATGTTGGTGTACAAGAATAACAAAACAAGTGCACTTTTATTCTAGACTATATGTGAAGAAAAAATAAAGCAAGTTACAGTAGGCGGTTGATACGACAGCTTGCGTGGTGCAATGCTAAGAACTGCTGATTTCCGATCCGTGCTATATAAAATCATCACATTCAAATATTAACAATTCCCACACACCCTTCCTACATTCACGACATGTGTACTTGTTGCAGTGTACACATCTCTCTGTGCTATGGTTCCTATTACACTGAATGAGCACCTGGCATTGTACTTTCTTCCCTATATAAATAACATTCGAGTATAGCGCGTCTCCAAATAAATCACATTTGAGTTATAGCGTGTCTTTATGTGAAAAAAAGTGTAGGGGGATCGTGGACGCGACTGAGAGAATGGAACTGAATTAAAAAAAAGCTAACCTTTATAATTATCATGCATTTACACTGGCTCTTACAGACTGACTGAAATCAAATGTATGTTTTTATTCTAAAATAGTTCAATACATGCAATATTATTTGAAAAAGAAGAGCGTCAGATCGGGTTTGAATACACGCTGACGCTGTTACAGAAGGAGTCTGCTTATTCAGTGCAGCAGTTTCAACGCACAGTACATGCAATATTATTTGAAAACGAACAGCGTCAGATCGGGCGCATATTCAAACCCGATCTGACGCTGATCGTTTTCAAATAATATTGCATCAGTGCGATGATGTTTTTACATATATTGTCTCTTTCATTCATCTTGTGGTTTGTAATCAGTGACCGCATGTGTTTTCCCCGATCTTGCCAGTTCGCACATGTTGCTGTATGGTGGTGTTTTCTTTTGTACTCCAGGACATGCAGAAGACAGAATAGTACAGAGCAGTAAGTTCAGCGCTATATGCAATCAGACAGACAGACAGGCAGAGAAGGCACTAGATATATAAATAAACAGGGAAGGCATTGTATAACAGATATATAAAAAACAGCTAAGGGGATAGATATATAGATAGGTAGGAAGGAAAGGCACTATATGATAGGCAGACAGGGAAGCTCCTATATAATAATAAAATTACTGTTATTACTATATAGATAGACAGGGAGTTCAGGCAGGCAGAACGGCGAAGGTTAAAAATAAATAAATCTTCACCGTAATGGAGATTCGAACTCGGATCTCTTGAGGTACAGCAAGTCTGCTGCGCTCTAAGTGACGAAATCTTACCAGTACACCACGGAAGCTGTTGTAAAAGTCCTGAACCTTTTATGAAAGTGTATTTGCTCTTTGGCTGTCAGGCTTCACACATTTTATAGTTTATGTCTACATTTTGTGACATTTATTACTAAAATATGAAAAATTTTGTGTTTTAACATTGTCTTTACACAGATTACTGTAGAAACGGAACACACATGAAATGCGTGTGTTCCAAATAACAATCTATTATTTCCACTCTAAAACTCCACTTTACTCCCAGATAATCGAGGCATGAGCTCGGAGAAGTTCGTGCACGTTCTGAGTTGGTGGGGGGATGGAATAGCCGGCTGCTTGCAGTTTGTTTTTATCGGCACATTTACAGGACAAAGGAGGCTGGCGGAGAGGTGAGAGCGGTTTTAAGAAGTGATTTAAGGTGGGACGGATCTACGAGTTTTTTCGTAGGCTCTGGTAATTCTAGTGTTAATAGAGCTTAGTTAACATTTTACGATTTATAAAATCTCTCATACATTATCCTGGCTCAGTATACAGCCTTGTAGATTTAAAAAATATGTAGAATTTGAAAATACATAGTTTAAATTAAATTGTTGTTTCATATTGTTGTAGGCATTTTAGAGAACTGATGAGAAAACTCAAAGATCTTCGTTTTTAAGAAATTAATTTAATGGCTGCATTCTGTCTTCAATGAAGATCATTATCAAGTAATAATACTTGTTACCGTCGTTCTGCTTAGACCTAAGATTGATCCCCTAAATTAACAGAATTTCATTGTCTTATCTGCATTGGAAATATAGATACAAATTTGAATTGTGTATTTAAATAATTGCAAATTACCAACGTATTATATTATAGGTCACATTTAAATAAGCTGTCAAATGACACAATGCTCAAAAGTGTTACATTATCCTTTCTAATTGAACTATGGAATCCTAGCTTTGCAAATTCCTACATACACTAGTAGTCCTGATTTGCACTCTGCTTAGCATCTTAATTTTGCCATGACCCACAGCTTATTGCTGTAATGTTAATCAAATTTATGGTTTACCATTGTCATTTAGTAAATGCAGTTAACTGGTTGTTAACTACTTGATAAGCTGAATTAGAAATAATGTACCATTGTTTTGTTATTTTAATGCTTTTTCCAGTTTCAAGATTACCACAGTTTTGTGATGCATGGCTGTACAGTGGATAATCCCATTTTAGAGCGATTCATCACCCTTTTTAACAGCGTTTCCCAGTGGATCCAACTGATGGTCCTTGGTAAACACACTGCTGTGCAGCGGGCTGCTGTTATCAAGCAGTTTATTCAGGTTGCCCAGGTAATGTGTTATTAAAAAGCAAGGCAGAGGTAATAGCTTTGCTGGTCTAGCTCAAGAGTATGGTGTTGTGTGTGACAAATGAGATTAATCCATTTATAGACACTGTAAGTTCCAAGGGGTGTTTTATAAATGTAAGAAAGAACAAATAATGACTTCAAAATATGAGGAAATACAGCTCTTTGATATTATGTGTAATGGAAACTGGCAACAGAAAGATGAGTAAAGGCAAGCTAATGTTAGAGAATACAATTCTGTAAAAGTGTTTGGGTAAATATGGTGAAATTCTAAAGTTGTGTGAGGTTAACATCGAGAAAAGATGTAAAGGAAAAAATGAGAATGTGACTGTTTAGTTTTTAATGCCCATTATGTGGATGAATAATGGATAGACCTGTATGAAATGTATATAGTATTGTTTAATTTCTATGTATTGAATGTATTTATTTATAGAGCACTTTTTAAGTGATAAGCACAAAGTGCTTTACAATGACAAAACAAAAAGGCATAAAAAAATAACAAAAGTAAAATAAAAAAATCATTACAATATTTCATATAAAATTGGATAAAAAAATAAAATTATCAAGCCACCATAGCTAAAAACAAAAAAAAAAATAGATAAAATACATAATAGAACAGTCTAAAAACAACCCACAAAAAAGAAATGCCTGTCTAAAATAATGTTTTTAATCGAGTTTTAAATGTAATTACAGAATTAGATGCTTAGATCTGATATCGAAAGGGGGAGACAGTCCCAGCCTAACAAGAAAGAAATGCCTGTCTAAAATAATATTTTTAATCAAGTTTTAAATGTAATTACAGAATTAGATGCTTAGCTCTGATATCAAGGGGGAGACGGTTCCAGAGTTTGGGGGCCATGACAGAAAGGCTGTGTCTTCTGTTTTTAATCTAGTGTGTGGAATAACAAGTAAGTGCTGGTGAGATGATGTAAGAGGTCTACCTGTATGATTAATGTGCTGATAAAGAAATCAGCATGTCTTTAACATATACTGGAGCCAGGCCATTCATAGTTTTATAGGTTAAAAGTAGGATCTTAAACTGGATCCTATAACTAATTGGTAGCCAATGTAATGAGGCTAAAATAGGGGTGATATGAGTAGAGGTCTTAGACCTGGTGAGGAGTAGCAGCATTTTGCACCAGTTTCAGCCTACACAGACTGGTTTTGTTAAGAGTTGAGAGCAGGGAGTTACAGTAATCCATCACCCATAATTAGCACTTCTGTTTTATCCAAATTTAGTTGAAGGAAATTAAAAGACATCCAGTTCTTTATGTCGGTAATACAGTCTTGAAGCTTGGCAAAACTACTTGAGTTATTATGATCCCAAGCTAAGTAAAGCTGTAGATCATCAGCATAGCAATGGAACTGAATGTTTTGCTTTCTAATAATAAAGCCTAAAAGTAGCATACAGACAGAAAATAATAAGGGACTCAGGGTAGAACCTTGTGGTACAACATAATTTAAGATTGAAATGGAAGATACTGTATTCTCACTGCCTACTTTAAATTTTCTGTTTGACATATAAGAAGAGAACCATTTTAATGCTGTTCCAGATAAACCAACCAAATGATTCAGTCTATGTAGCAATATAGAATGATCGGTGGTGTCAAAGGCTATATTTAAATCAAAGAGAACTAAAACTGACATCTTGCTCGAGTCATCATTTCTAAGAAGGTCATTAGTGACCCTAAGGAGTGCAGTTTTAGTGCTGTGGTTTTCTCTGAATCCTGATTGAAATTTTTCAAAAATATTGTGCATATTTATGAAGGTAAAATTTGACCTGCTTTGACCTTTTCAAGCACCTTTAGAAAATAAGGGAGTTTTGAGATAGGCCTATAATTATTTAAATTACACTGGTCTAGGTCAGGATTTTTAAATATAGGATGGACAATTGCGTTTTTAAAATGATCTGGTACATTGTCACTTAACAGGGAACTGTTAATAATAGCCAAAATGGTTAGCCCAACCGATATGATGACTTCCTTGAGAAATTTTGTTGGAAGAATATCAAGAGAACAAGAGGAAGACTTCATTTGTTATATCGGGTCAAATAGCTATGGTTCTAAAGTGGACTTAAATGAAGCTAAAAGATTTATACAGGAACCTGGCACGTCAACATAGGAGACAGGACAAGTGATGGAGGCCCTTAGTTTGTCAGTTTTATTGGTAAAAAAGGATTAATTAATCACAGTTAAACATAGCACTATCGACCTTCCTTGATTTTGGATTGACAAAGCCATTTAAAGTTCTAAACAGGAAGCTAGGATTATGACAGTTCACATCAATATTATAGGTCAGAAAAATAAAATGTTCTGTCTGCTTTTACAGCATTATCATATGTAGTTATCAGTTCTTTCAATTGTTCCAAGTGCACATGTAGCTGGGAAGCTTTTTATGATATTTCAGCTTTCCTGCACTTTTTCTTTAATGCCCATATGTCATGAGGGAGCCATGGAGTAACAGTTACTTTTCATCTTGCTTTAAACTGTACTGGGGCAACAGAATGCAGAGTGGACTGACATCTCTCTATTATAAAAAAAATCCTGTTGAATGAATGACTAGTAGACGATATGTGATCTTCACGTTAAGATCACGAAATACAAATAAAAGAACCGCGAGACGAAAGAGAATGGGCAAAAAAAAAAACAAACAAACAGTAGTGTAAAGGGAAGCAGCACACACAGATACAGGTGTCTCAGTGCACATCATTCAATGCACAAAACGTAGATTTACACAGTAATGGAACATACACTATAAGAATCTGTGGACCCGCAACAGTTAAAGCAACAACAAGTTTAATTTCAAAGAAAACACAATTCGGTCAGGTGTATATTTATGATGACGGAGAAGCGATCACAATGCGAGCAGCAGAGACACAAAATAGGAAAAAGGACAGCGGCTGTAAAGACTTTAAAAAGATCAAAGGGCAGCGCGACAGCAGCCCTCCCACCCCACCGTGCGCGAGCAGCATTATACGTCCTGCAAGAAAGAATTTAACCATGCCCGGGCCGTAAATAAAGGGACAAGTATTGTTTTTAGAATGTCATGCGAGACCAGGCAGTGAGCCATCATTTAAAACAAGTCCACAGACATCTAACCCTAGCAGTTGTTGGATTGCATTTGTCAGACAAGCATCATGTGCTCCCAGCTCTTAAAACAACGACAAGAGACAAGCAAAATGTGCAGCTCGCCAGCAGCAGGAAGACAGCAGATGATGCGTCATATCCTTAGCGTGCGTTCAGCCACCCCTCCCCTTCACAACGCAAGCAGTGTTATACGTCTGGTGAGGAAGAAATGTAACCACGCATGGGGCCGAAAATAAAGGACAAGTATTGTTTTTACAGAAATTTTTAAAGAAAAATTGAAAATAATGCATATGTAACAATTCTCAAAAAAATAAATCTCTTTAAATTGTGTATTGCCCTCCCTGATGGAGGATCGCAGGAATCATGGGAAAGAGGGGTCCTTTTCATTGGATTAGCGCTATTTCAGATGTGGAATGGCCAAATGGGAGAGGCAGCATGATGAATGAGGTCTCTAGGACTCTAAACAAATCCAAATCATATTATGTGATATCATCTAATGTAAAATTCTACTCTGTACTTCTAGAAGTTTTATTTTTATACTGTATTGAGGATTTATTCTATTCTGTGTATTGTACTGTATTGTATTGACACCCTTCTTTTTGACACCCACACTTCTTGTGTGATTTTGGGCTATACAAAAATTAAATTGTATTGTATTATATATCCGATAAACCAAACACGGGGATGGGCGAGCGAAGTGAGCAGGGAACGGAGCCCCCTAGTATATAATTAAAATCATCTAGAAGATCATTTGGATTATTTAGATTAAGTAGATTTGAACCATTATCTTGAAACATTGAAGAAAATTTCAGAGCAGTCTCATTATTAAACAAACGGGTCAGATAGTCCTGTTTACCCAACATAGGAGTATATTGTACACAAACATTAAAATTTATAAATTTATGATCAGACATCACAAAGTCCAGTAATGTAACATTAACATAGATAAACCAAGTGTAGAAACAAATCCATTGTATGACCCTGAATGTGGGTGGAGCAACATGTTGCACTAAGCTGAAAGACTGAGTAATGTATAAAAATTCTACTACTAAAGGATCAGGGGTCCCATCATATGGAAGTTAAAATCCCCGGCAATGATAATTCTATCATATCTTATAACAAAATCTGATAACAGATCAGAAAATTCAGAAAAAAAAGATAATGGCTTAGAGCTAGAAGGGTGATAAATTAAACAGCACAATAAAAGCCCTTTACAAGACATCTGAAATAGTAATGCCTCAAAAGAACTGACAACTTTAAACTTGACTAGATCACAATTGTATGTATTTTAAAATACTACAGCAACCCTTCCACCCTGGCCAGAGGCTCTAGAGATATTGAAATACAGGAAATCAAGGGAGCAAATTTCAATCACAGAACTGTAGTCACCAACCTTTAACCAGGTTTCTATAAAAAGTAGAAAATCAACACCATGTGACTGAATAAAATTGTTTAAAGTAAAACTCTTATTTAACACTGTCCTTACGTTCATTAGAGATCTTAACATCTCTATTACTTTCAACAGAGGTAGGATTAAGAACAAAGAGGTTAGAATAATCAACATATCTAGCTTTTGCTGTCCTACCGATTCTATTATTAATAACACAAGGAATTAATGCATAATTCGCATTGTGTGCTACACAGGGAGCATGACAGGCTTTAGTAGAATCATTTACATTAATAACCTTGCTTGCTAGTCAAGAGTCATTTAAAACACAACTAAGTCATTTAAAATATGACTAAGTGCTACTTGCCACATGCATGAACCAGTTTTACTTAAATGGATACTGTTTTTGGAGAAGAATTGCCGTCTTTCCCAGAACAAATTGTATATTATTGTATAGAAGTTTTTAAAGAATCAAAAAGGAAAAGTTTCATGATATGTAACAAAGTTTAACAAGAATATTGATTTTTTTAGATAACTCAAATAGTTAAGTAATGTAAAAGAATTGTAAGAATTGTATATTACATTTTGATCACCTCATTTTATTTGAATGTATCATGGAATGCTTGATTTTCTACTTAGGGAAAAGTGCTGGTCATGAATTCTATTACGCTGTGGATTCATAACAAGGGTCAAGATCTAAGTGAGAAAATATCACATGCAAGTTGAAGTCACCTATTATGATGTACATTAGCTAAGAAATCACTTAATGTAATTAAACTACTGTAGAAATTACATTGAAGTGCAGCACACAGTCCATAGAGAGCAGCTTGAATTACCACATACTTAAGTCATTAATTGCTATTTGGCTCATCATACATTTAGGGAATGCGGTTACTACTGTGCCCAGTTTTTCAGTGGCATTCATCCATATCTGCTTTTCTACATGGCTCAACCAAGTCAGTATTTGAGGCTCATTCTTACCAAATAACTGATCTGAGTGTCTGACTTTACATACCTATATTTTATCAACAAACAAAGAAATCTTCTTTTTTTTTGATCTGTGAGAGTATATGTGTCCAGGCAAGCATTGACAACAACAGGGAAAGACAGAGTAGTATTAATTTGTACAGATCCGATCCGATGCTGCAAACACAGCTGCAGCATGGGCACTTCCAGGAGTGCCAACGCAAATGTCTTGTATCATGCACCTGTCATCAACAAGGGCCTGGAGAACAATAGATGGCCACCCTTTGCGATTAATGTAATCGCGGTAGCCTTCCGTCGGGGGAAGAATAGGCACATGCGTGCCATCCAGCGCACCGTAAATCTGTGGCACAAGATGCACCAAGGAATTGGGGTATGCAGTTTCATTGGCCTCCGCTACAGTCGGAAGTCTGATATAACGCCGCATTAATTTTTCTTTAATAGCGGTGCACACAGCATATACACATCGATAGACGGTAGTTTTACTAACCCTGAAAGTTTCTCCAACTACTCTATACTCGGCGCAGGTTGCCAGCTTGTAAAGGGCGATGGCAATCTGCTTTTGGGTTGGAACAGGTGGTCTGTGGCAACCTGTGATGGGCGCAACATCAGGACTGATGAATCCACACAACATCTCAAAAGTCGGCCGTGTCATTCTAAAATGTTGCAGCCAGAGAGATTTTCTGTGAAGTGTCTCTCCACCACCTCCTCCCAGAAGGTCTTATTCCGTCGTCTCTCGCATACCCGTGGGTTCCGTCACACTGGGGTACTTTCTTCGAGCTCTAGGGCTATCAGACAAGCAACTGCTTCATTCTGCTGTCATCTTCGGATATTATGTACAACTAGCAAAATACCCGCGCTTCGCAGCGGCGAAGTACTGCATTAAAATTTTTATTAAGAAGAAAATTGAACCTTTTTAAACTGAGGGAAAATATGCCAATAATTATTTGTTAAGGATCTCTTTGTATACCACGTTGTCAGTTCAGCCCTCCGGTTGTAACATGACCAAGCTGTGCGCTGAGCTTACTCTTGAGCATGCAACTTACAGTTGGCCATGTGAACAGTAATCTTGTCTCAAATCTCATAGCTTGGATTGCTGCTGTCTTAATCAGTTTGAGGTTCATGGTTTGTTTCAATTACGACAGTATTTGCAGGACTTGTGTTGAAGAGACATTCGGCATCTGTCAAGCGTTGTAAGCTTACAACCGGTTTCATCGATAACTTCACATCCAGCTTTTGAGAGTTTAAACATTCATAAACATCAAAGTGTCCACTACTGAAATTGTCACCTATGAATGTAAGATGTTTAAGAGGCATTGGCGGTTGTCGAAAGGTGTAAAATATTTGGCCATTTTGGTACACTTGAAAGCACGAACCGAACAATTCAGCAGCAGCCATCAACTCACATGCAGAACCATAGGTGAAGGGCTTAAGCATTTCACTCTTCTAGTGCTCCTGTGTAGTATAATTATCTCCTGTACCGTCATCAGTCCACACCTTGAACCTGTCCCAGTCATTCAATACATAAGACACAATGTTCTTCCAGATATCAAGAGTGAGCCTGATATGGCCGTGCAATATGTAACACAGAGAATGGAAAAGGTAGGTACCATCTCCGGGCATGGAAACCACTCGGTAAGTGACAGTTCTTTGATCGATTGTGATTACCTCGATAGACATGGTAATGGGGGTTGGAATTGTGAAGGAAATGGGTACCTGAGTAATGTAAAGTAAGTGTAAAATACCTATACAATAACTATAATTGTAATAAACAAACAATAAAACAGCGGAGAAGCCGTGGATTAAACAAAAAGGCTGTAGTTATCAGCAGGGAGACGTGAATCCCGTGGCGAAGCAAGGAAGGGAATGTAGAGACTGGAGCGACGGACGGCCTTATATAGGCAGGCAGCCAACAACGTGGGAGGTGATGGGATGGGAGACCCAACGCCGCCTCACATGGTGACCAAGCTGCAGGCTATGGACGTATATATGTACGTAAATAGGATTCAGTTAGCGTTGGGAACCCGTGTACCAAATTTCTTGAAGATGGGCCCATAAGTAACAAAGACTGTTGAAAAGTTCAATATGGTGGCCGACAGTGGCATCATACCACCGAAATAAGTACGTACATTGGTTTCGGTTAGTGCAGGGAAGCCGCCTACCAAATTTCGAGAAGATGAGGCCATTAATAAGAAAGTTCAACATGGCGGACGTTGTCGATCGTTACGCGTAGAATTTCGAAATGAAACCTGCTTAACTGTTGTAAGTAAGCTGTAAGGAATGAGCCTGCCAAATTTCAGCCTTCTACCTATACGGAAAGTTGGAGAATTAGTGATGTTGGAAAATTCAATATGGCGGCTGACAGTGGCGTCATACCACCGAAATAAGTACGTACATTGGTTTTGGTTAGCTTTGAAGTCACCTACCAAATTTCGTGAAGATGGGGCCGTAAATAAGAAAGTTCAACATGGCGGACGTTGTTGACCATTATGACCGTTATGCGTAGAATTTCGAAATGAAACCTGCTTAACTCTTGTAAGTAAGCTGTAAGGAATGGGCCTGCCAAATTTCAGCCTTCTACCTACACGGGAAGTTTGAGAATTAGTGACGTTTGGAAAATTCAATATGGCGGCCGACAGTGATGTCATACCATCGAAATAAGTACGTACATCGGTTTTGGTTAGCGCAGGGAAGTCACCTACCAAATTTCGTGAAGATGGGGTCAGCCTTCTACCTACACGGGAAGTTTGAAAATTGGTGACGTTGGAAAGTTCAATATGGCGGCCGACAGTGGCGTCATACCATCGAAATAAGTACATACATCGGTTTCGGTTAGCGCAGGGAAGCCGCCTACCAAATTTCGTGAAGATGGGGCCATAAATAAGAAAGTTCAACATGGCGGACGTTGTCGACCGTTATCGACCGTTATGACCATTACGTGTAGAATTTCGAAATGAAACCTGCTTAACTTTTGTAAGTAAGCTGTAAGGAATGAGCCTGCCAAATTTCAGCTTTCTACCTACATGGGAAGTTGGCGAATTAGTGATGAGTCAGTCAGTCAGTCAGTCACTCAGTCAGTCAGTTAGTGAGGGCTTTGCCTTTTATTATTATAGATTTTAAAATAAAAACATACATTTGATTTCAGTGTGTAACAGCCAGTGTAATTTATGATACTTGTAAAGGTTAGTTTTTTTTTTTATTCTCTTTTCATTAAGGGTTATTGTGGGCTAAGGGATCTAGGGATCTAGGGATGCTGCAGATCTGCAGCGTAATTGTGACTGCATTCTCGTACCAATGCTTTTGCGAACTGCAGTGCCTGCGTGCACTTTTCGTGGTATTACACGTCTATTTTTTTGAGCATACCCGTGTCGCTCAAACACAGGAACATCTGTTGGTGTACAAGTATAACAAAACAAGTGCACTTTTATTCTAGACTATAAGTGAAGAAAAAATAAAGCAAGTTATAGTAGGCGGTTGATACGACAGCTTGCGTGGAGCAATGCTAAGAACTGCTGATTTCCGATCCGTGCTATATAAAATCATCCCATTCAAATATTAACAATTCCCACACACCCTTCCAACATTTACAACATGTGTACTTGTTGCAGTGTACACACCTCTCTGTGCTATGGTTCCTATTACACTGAATGAG
>JANRMT010051917.1:696-12309 GCA_026402145.1 Polypterus bichir lapradei | reverse complement strand
TTAGGAGGCATTCCTGTGAGTTACCTGGGTTTAGTAGGTGATCAATTGTAGAAAATAAGACTCTGGGATTACTAGCATTGTCATTTATAATCTTGGAGAAATAACAGCGTCTCTCAAGACGGACAGTGTTATTGTATTCTGTTATTTTGACTTTTAATATTTCATAGTGGATAGTTAGTTTAGTCTTCCTCCATTTACGTTCAGCTCTGCGGCATGTTCTCTTTAAGTCCGACACTCTTTGGGTCTTCCATGGTATAACAATACTAGAGGATTTTTTTACTGTCTTTTCAGGTGCAACTATGTCAACAGCAGCTCTCACTTTAGTATTAAATTTTTCCACCTTACTATTTACATTATCCTCGCTATTATAGTTGGCACTATAAACGGACTGATTGCTTAGAATGTTTGTAAGTTTTAAAGCTGCTGCTGAGTCAAAGAAGCGTTTTTTAACAATATGCTTCTCATGAGTGTTTTTTATCATTATTTCTATATTAAAAAGTAGAAGAAAATGGTCCGATAGACCAATATCAATGATCTGCTTTACCTCAACTTTCAGTCCTTTAGTAATCACTAAGTCTAACGTATGACCTGCTTTATGTGTAGGCTGATTTACGAGCTGCCTCAAATCAAATGAATCCAGGAGGTTCATAAATTCTTTTACTTTTAGATCACACTGATTATCTATATAAAAATTAAAGTCGCCAACTATTAGGAGTGTGTCATAGTTAGTAATTAAAATTGACATTAAGTCAGAGAATTCCTCAATAAAAGACGCGTTGCATTTTGGAGGTCTATACACGGATAATACTAGAACTTGAGCATCTCCTTGGATAACAACGGCGAGATATTCAAAGGACTTGAACTTACCAAAACTGACATCTTTACATTTTAACCGGCTCGAGTAAATGTTAGCCAATCCGCCCCCCTTTTTCCCCTGGCGGTCTGCACGAGTAAAACTGTAATCCGGAGGCGCAGATTCGATTAAAACCGCCGCGCCGTTTGAGTTAAGCCACGTTTCACTTAGTGCAATAAAATCTATTTTTTTATCACTAATAAGATCGTTGATAAAAAACGTTTTGTTAGTTAAAGCTCTAACATTTAATAGTGCCATATTTAATGTTTCGGACAACAATGAGGCAATGTGATTTTTATATATAAATATGGGGTCAGTTTTGACTCAAAGGTTAGTAATCGAGTAAGACAGAGAAATCAAATACGATTAATGATGAAACAAGTAATACAAAATATTTTTTCTAAAATCTGATTAGAGGTGCCCATTAGAATAACATGCAATTTCCTGCAATTCAACTGCTAATAAATGTCACTTATCTACCACTGAATATCAGGCAAGCTTAGTGTAACAATTATTAATGCACCACGCTTATCAGCAGAAATTTGGTGATAAATCTGTGTGTTATCCTCATAGCCATGAAAAGACATGCACTGCCAATGTTGTATTGTACCCAAAGGCAGCAAATAGGGATTACAAAAACTGCATCAAGTATTGACACCTTAGAAACTTAGAAACTGAGATAAAGGTTGGACTTGTAACTCTAATACAGTAACTGAGACTCTAGTATCTCTCAAACACTGCAGTGATTTCAATGTTAATTACTTTTTCTGACAATGCTATTATTTTTGCTTTACGTTAATAGATTTCATAGTGGAAAAAGTCACTGGAAATGGAATGATTTTTTTTTCCTTTTATTTTTAATGATGACATCTTTACATACAAGTTGATGAGATGTTGCGGCTAAGGCAAATAACAGGGTTTCAGGTTTAATCTCTGCCTTTTACTCATTGTTTGATCCTGACCAAGTCAATTAATTTGCCTGTGTTACAATTATAAAACAAACAGTCCATAAATAATTGTAATATATTTTGATATTTTTGTATAAATATTTGCAAAATATTCAATAATAGTATAAGAATCTTAGAAAATTATCCATCTATTCGTTCTCTTAACTTACTAGTTCAACTGAGCGAGAAATCAGCTCTGAATGGTATACCAGGAAATAGCTGGGGACTTTTGTACAGACACAACTACACTAATTTATATGTGTCCAATTATTTATGTCTCAGAGTCAACTGTTAACCTAAAACATATCTTTTGGGTGTGGGAGGTTAACCATAGCACCATGATGCATTACAGTTCATAAATGGGGAGAACAGGCAATGGACAGACACGGATTCAAACCGTTTATCTCTATGAGCTGTCATATAGAAGCAATTTCAAATGTTTCACCATGTCACACATTTCAGATGTTGATGAACAAACCGAAAAATTGCAATAACCTTGTTTAAATTTATTAGTTTTATGAACTGCTAATAAGTATAGCAAGTTGGCGTAATGAATTAATTACATCTATAATAATTTTTAAATTGATCACTTTCAAAGTGTGCTTTATGAATCAAGCAAGAATAATAGGAAGCAACATAAGCGGGGTAAATTAGAAGGTACAGGTTAAAAGGTTAAAACAAGGAAAAGATGTATTGGTTGTATTTGGAAGTGTGGTGGATATTATGTTTTCAGTAGCTACAGTGCAGAAACTTAAATTCTGAATCTAAATATTACTTTACTACAGTTTTACTCCATGGATCTTTTTTTTTTTTTTTAAGTTTATGCAACTGCCATATCTGTACTAAACTGACTATGAGTAATGAGGACGAGCTGAATAGCATGCCATGGCAGCGAGATCACTTTTCTTAGCTTACATTGCAACTTTTTTTTTTCTATCTACAAAATGGAGTAGGGAACTTTAAGACAAATTAGGCACATTCCAGTTTGCACTTGCGTCACATGCTTGCAAAGGATACTGTCCATTGCAATATGTTGCATTAATGTCATATAGACTTTTCCATGAATAAAAAACATATTTTATATGGAAATAGTCTGCTCTGATAATTTCTTCATGAGCAGAATAATAATGAAGGGGATAATAAAGCAGGTGAAGAAAATGCTAAGGAGGAATGAATATTTTCAATCAGGTAACATTAAATCAACTATTTACGCTGTACTAGTTTCTGATCATTGACTGTATAATTTATGTGTGGAAATGTAATTTTTTACATAACATATTAAGTGATTACGCTATATTGCATTTTCCACAACAAACTAATGATTTTTGAAGAAAAAATTGAGAACTGCATCTTTCACACTAACAATAAACATGCTTTTCTAGCATAAACATGCACACATCTAAAACAGGAAAAATAAACAATGCAGTGATGCAATCAGTCTAAACTTCTAAGAATGAAATGAAAGTACTGAAACCCTTAATCGTATCATACATACGACTTTGCTCATAGGTACTTTAGAATCTTTCTGTAAGGCTCAAAATAATATGTACTTGAGATGTGACATTGTAGGAAACACATAGCAATTGGACTGTATTGATTGGTGTTTCTTATTTGCATTTGGCATTTCTCTAAAAGGATGTGTCAAATACATTAAAAAGATCTGTTTTTGAATAGCATGTAAACAAACATTTATAAGGGTAGCTCTATACTTAAACTTCCAGCCTACTAGGTAGCTTACATGGATGGTGACACATAACCTTATAATTTTATCATGAAATCCCATAAATTACAAATATACAAAATATTAAAGCGAGTATAAATTTTATCTTTAAACTCTTACCCATAATTCCTCATTACCATATTCTTGCTGCTGCTTCTTCTTCTATAGCTATTCACATTTTTATTTGGGGTCGCTACTTTTTTTGAGTAGATTTTTAAAATGGAGATTTACACATGCATGAAAGTTCTGTGCATGGCTGCTACAGTTCATTGATGGCATGCTGCCCTTGTAAAACATCATGGGATGGTGGGAAAAAATGTTCATCTAAGCCAACCGCAAGAAGAATTTCCAGGAAAATATACTTTGGTGAATTTCACTAATAAACACTAGTAACAATTTCTAAAACCTTTGTACAGTAATCCCTCGTTATATCGCGCTTCGACTTTTGCGGCTTCACTCTATCGAGGATTTTATATGTAAGCATATCTAAATATATAACGTGGATTTTTCGCTCCTTCGTGGGTTTCTGCGGACATTTCATTCATTCATTTTTTTTCCTCAAAATTCTACACACAACACCACATAATGACAACATGAAAAAAGTTTACTTGAGGTTTTTGCAAATTTATTAAAAATTAAAAAACTGAGAAATCACATGTACATAAGTATTCACAGCCTTTGCTTAATACTTTGTCGATGCACCTTTGGCAGCAATTACAGCCTCAAGTCTTTTTGAATATGATGCCACAAGCTTGGCACACCTATCCTTGGCCGGTTTCGCCCATTCCTCTTTGCAGCACCTCTCAAGCTCCATCAGGTTGGATGGGAAGTGTCGGTGCACAGCCATTTTAAGATCTCTCCAGAGATTTTCAATCGGATTCAAGTCTGGGCTCTGGCTGGGCCACTCAAGGACAATCATAGAGTTGTCCTCAAGCCACTCCTTTGATATTTTGGCTGTGTGCTTAGGGTCGTTGTCCTGCTGAAAGATGAACCGTCGCCCCAGTCTGAGGTCAAGAGCGCTCTAGAGTAGGTTTTCATCCAGGATGTCTCTGTACATTGCTGCAGTTATCTTTCCCTTTATCCTGACTAGTCTCCCAGTTCCTGCCGCTGAAAAACATCTCACACCAAAGAGTTCAATCTTTGTCTCATCAGACCAGAAAATTTTGTTTCTCATGGTCTGAGAGTCCTTCAGGTGCCTTTTGGCAAACTCCAGGCAGGCTGCCATGTGCCTTTTACTAAGGACTTCCGTCTGGTCACTCTACTATACAGGCCTGATTGGTGGATTGCTGTAGAGATGGCTGTCCTTCTGAAAGGTTCTCCTCTCTCCACAGCGGACCTCTGGAGCTCTGACAGAGTGACCATCGGGTTCTTGGTCACCTCCCTGACTAAGGCCCTTCTTCCCCGATTGCTCAGTTTAGATGGCCGGCCAGCTCTAGGAAGAGTCCTGGTGGTTTCAAACTTCTTCCACTTACGGATGATGGGGGCCACTGTGCTCATTGGGACCTTCAAATCAGCAGAAATTTTTCTGTAACCTTCCCCATATTTGTTCCTCGAGACAATCCTGTCTCGGAGGTCTACAGACAGTTCCTTTGACTTCATGCTTGGTTTGTGCTCTGACATGAACTGTCAACTGTGGTTCCTTATATAAACAGGTGTGTGCCTTTCCAAATCATGTCCAATCAACTGAATTTACCACAGGTGGACTCCAATTAAGCTGCAGAAACATCTCAAGGATGATCAGGGGAAACAGGATGCACCTGAGCTCAATTTTGAGCTTCATGGCAAAGGCTGTGAATACTTATGTACATGTGCTTTCTCAATTTTTTTATTTTTAATAAATTTGCAAAAATCTCAAACGTTTTTCACGTTGTCATTATGGGGTGTTGTGTGTAGAATTCTGAGGAAAAAAAATAATTTAATCCATTTTGGAATAAGACTGTAACATAACAAAATGTGGACAAAGTGATGCGCTGTGAATACTTTCCGGATGCACTGTATAAGACAAAATTTCAGCCCTAAAGCCGCATTATGATTCTGGATAAATGCGATCAGCAACGGCCACAATGTTCAGCAAGGAGATACCCCAGTAACTGTTACAGTCACTGCAATCACCCTTATTTTTATACGGGGTGACTGTCATGGTATTATGTATGTTCTTTGGTACCTTGCCTTCTCTCCAGAAGAGGCACAGGAGCTCATAAATTGGCTTTAGTAAGGCTGGCTTTCCACATTTAATGATTTCCAGTGGTATGCCATCCTCTCCTGGTTCCTTTCCACATATTAGGGCATCAATGGGTTTTTTAAGTTTAGCTACATTTGGTTTACCATCTGGGTCTTCTAGGATAGGCAGGTCTTTGATGACGTCTAACACTACTTGAGTGACAGGGTTTTCTGTGGAGTACAGGTTGAGATAGTGATCAACACATTTTGTTTGTTTTTGTCTGTGATTACCTCTCCTGTCTTAGACTTCAGAGGTGTATACTTCTTCATTTGTTTACCTATTGCTTATTTAATGTCTTCATACATGCTCCTGACATTGCCAGTTTCTGATGCCAGTTGAATATTGCTTGACACCTGAAGCTAATAGTCATTTGCACAGCAACAAACAATTTCTTCGACACTGTGATAGGTGTCTTTCAGTTTCTGTAGATTTTCTGCAAGTGATAAGCGCATTTTGCTTAGCGTCAATGACTGGCTGTAACACCGATATGACATTTTCAAACTAGTCTGCATTATGTTGCTGTTTCTTCCCATAAGTCATGATGGCAATGCTGTAGATGGTGTTTTGAAGGGAATTCCACCTTCCTTCTGCACACTGCTGTTGGTCACTAGCCAGGGACTTTTTAAGCCTCTCTATGAACACCTTGCTTTTTTCTTTGTAGGCAGTCTTGCTGATGTTAATTCTTGGCTGAAATTTCTTCTTGGAAAGATGAAATTTCTTTGATTTCAGCTTTACCTTTGAGAAAATCAGGAGAGTGGTCAGTATCACAGCCTGCACTGTCGTAATCTCTGGTATTGCATCCACTGTTTAGAAAGTCATGTCTGGTGATGACCAAGTCCAGCTGGTGCCAGTTCTTTGATCCACATTCAATATGATCTTCTCTATACATCAGCTCCAAGAGAATTGCTGACAACAAGGCAAACCACTATATATGACATTTATCGATCTAACCAAGGCTTTTGACAGCATGAGTAGGATAGGTATGTTTCAGCTGCTAAAGAAAATCATCTGCTTCCGCCAATTGCTTAGTATTATAACTTCCTTTCATGACGAGGGTGATGGGAACATTTCAGACCCCTTCCCAATCAAGAGCGATATGAAGCAAGGATGTGTCTTTGCACCGACTCTGTTTGGCATTGTCTTCTGCTTGCTACTCAACTTTGCATTCAAGGGCTCTATTGGAATCATCAACCTACATACCAGGAACAATGGAAAGCTGTTAAACTTAGCTTGCCTAAGGGCAAAGACCAAGATTCGTATACTCCTCATTAAAGAATTGTTGTTCTCTGATGATGTGGTTCTGACTTCATATACTGAAGCAGCCCTCCAGCAGTTGATTAACTGTTTTGTATATGCCTGCAGGGAGTTTGGGCTGGCTATTGGCACTAAGAAGACCAATGTCATGGGCCAGGACATCCCTCCTACACCCTCGATTAGCATTGATGGCGTACTGATTGAAGTCACCAACCACTTTACTTTCCTGGGTTCCATCATCAGCAGCAACCTGTCACTTGGTAGTGAAATTGACAGGTGGATTGCCAGAGCTGGCGGTGTGATGGCCAAACTGAGGAATAGATTGTGCACCAAAAATCAGCTGACCCTGAACACCAAACTGAAAGTATACCAGACATGTGTCCTCATTGGAACCATCATCGTCTGAGATGGATGGATGCATACTACTGCTAAGATGAGGTTTAATTTTTTTAGCCTGACAGAGTACAAAATTGCCTTTAGTCCAGGTATGAAAATTGGTGTCATCTCTGCACTAATATATAATGAGAGACATGCCAATCAAGATTTTTATTGCCAGTTGTGATCTTTGATTTTTTTTCCCCAGATATCAATTGAATCTGATTGCTAATTTTTTTTTTGCTATATTGCAGATTTTTATGTCTGCAAGTGGCTTATGGGAGATTCAGTATAATAAATCAAGTTAAAATCTAGCATATAATAAAGACATTGAGAACCTAAAATAAAAAACATAAAATGTCAACTTTCTATCCATTCATTTTCTTGTCTGCTTGGTCCAATTCATGGTCACAGGGCGCTGTAAGCAGTCTCTGTAAGAATGGGCTCAAGGGGGAGACTTTTTCAAAGCACCAATGTCCAATTGTTGCAGGATGCATTGTTCATTTAATTTAACTGGTGTAGAGGGGATCTTAAATTCACTTTATTCAACACATACTATGCCATCATTCATTATTATATTTGCCTGTCTGATATAATGTTAAGGTATCACTTTTCTGAGTTTTCCTCCAGCAGTGTCTGGAAGCTAGCTTTTCCAATTTTATGGCCTTCAACAGAACACCTTCCTCGGCATATTAGGGTGCTTTTCCTCCCAGTTACATTTGTCAGTTGAAGTCCTGTTGTATTTCCTTCTTTGAGATTTTTTTCAATTCTTTATTTAACACCTCTAATTTCAAAAGAAGCCTTTTTCTCATTCAACCTTCACTTACAAAAGTCCTGTGCCCACCTTTTCTGTGTTATGCGATAATGGGAAGTTAATGCATTTGTATCTAATCTATGCATAAGCTAATTCATTGTGGAAATGATTGATGTATTTAAGTAAGGCCAAGACCACGATTTTAACTTTGTTTGCTTTATTTCTTGTTTGTTTGTAAGCTTCGGTGAGACTGAATGACAAACAGAAAAGAAGTAGAAGTGAACAAAATATTGAGCAGTGTGCTGAAAGCCATTCCATAGCTTGTCCTGTTCCTGTGCTCCTGGCCACTACACATACTGTAAATGACAGGAGAAGGAGGTGAATGCAGAGAAAGATAAATTGAAATAGAGACAGCAATACCATGCTCATGAAATACAAAAAAAGAAAGAGTATACAGAATCTTCATCTCAGTATTAAATATTAACAAAATGTTCACTGTCAAAGCAGAAAGTTCATTGTCTTCAAGCTTTATAATTATTATGAACCATAAAGTGGAATATGTAACGCTTTTATTTATAAAAATAACGTGATGCATCTGGATCATAATATTGCGTACAATTTAAGTGTCCCAGTGCAAGTAACTGTCAATTAATAAATATTATTTCATGTCAGACAGTATAGATGTACTGTTCATGATGCACTGGGACATTCAGGCTAATCTCATACCAAATCATTAAGACTTTGCTGTCTTTTAAAAAAGAAACACACAACAGTACCACACCTCACAGACTTGCACTGAAGCTTTCTCAACCTGAACAATCACACTTTTAACATTTAGTTTTTTTTTCACAATTTGATATTAGTTATTTTGTAGCACAAAGTTCTCATCTGGTATAAATGAAAATAAAAAAGCATGCAGCTTGTAAGCTAATAGGTATGTGCCTTGTATGCCATTCATCATAGAGTACATGAAGTTAAAGTTTATAAAATGTAAAAATTGATTATACTGTGACTATTATTTACATTGTGTCTTACAAGTAGTTGGGATAAAAAGCTCTCCACATGTGTGCTAACATGTATTGTTAAACTACAGGTTTTCTGAAAACAAACCCCACCTCTGCCCTTTCAAATAAAATGTTTCAAAAAGTCTACTAACATAATAGGATGGGAGAACTAACCAAAAAGAAACTGTCATAACTATGTGTCTGCACAAAGGAAACTGCACCAAACAGAATCAAATGAAAACTGAAAACTGCTTAGTGCAAACTTAAGTAAGTTTTATATCCTCCACTTGTGGTTTACTGTGTGCTGTCTACTTGTTTTAAAACACCTAGTGCAATTTATTGAATTCCAACAAGTAGTCTACTTATTTAATAAAATAAAACACAAGCAGGTTACTTGGCTTTCTGAAAACACATTTTCATACATTGTCATTCCTTTCCTATCACTACATCCACTTAATAAGATGGGGACAAAGGTGAAAACTTGATCACATTTTGTTTATTGTCTTGACTTATTCACTTTGGATAATAACTATTTCACAAATGCTTCACTCGTTTAAAGATACAGATCACAAAAGTCAAGCTGTGAATGCCTGTACATGTATGAGGCTTGCATTATTTATCTGGTGAAATTGGCAAGATACCAGACACTTATAAATCAACTGCAGACTGGGTTTGAAGAGCAACAACAAAACAAAATAAAAACAGTTGGTACCTACATCTGACAATTTAAGTATCACAAAATAAAATCTAATCAATTTGGTTTTCAAGACATTGTGTGATGATTAATACTTACAATATGCTGACCTCTATTTATTTTCATTGCACAAGGTGTTAGTACTAAGAACACTACCAAATAATTTGAAGCAGGCTTAAAACTGTAATTAGTTTTCTAAAGATTATTCATATTTACAAATTAATTTTAAAAGTTTAAACTAATTTTTCTAAAATGAGTTTATAGATTTATGATTTGAAAACCATAGCCTCTTAGCATTTTTAAGTTTTTGATTTAAAGAAAAATAAACAAGCCATCAAGCTCAGTCTTGAAAGTTTATCTGCACCTGTGAATTTAGATATAATTGTGGTGCTCCTGTGAAAGTTTTAATGAATTTCTTTTGACAGTATATATGACCTATTATTTTATCCTAAATGTAAAGAAAAAAAAAAACTTAAAATCCCTGACAATTGCCAATGACTTCAAATAAAGCAACTTATGTAAACTCTTTGATGTCTTCTTCCTACTACCCACTTAACCATTCATTTCAAAGTCCATTTTACTTTAATCTGTTTTGCCTAGCCTTTGTTTGATTTACTTTTCAGGTGTAACACCTCCAATGCATCTTACAGCCACATTTTCACTCAAATTAGTATATTATTTAATACTGTGCTACTCATACCCTGAAAGCTAACTGGAATATTTTTTTTTGGCAACTATCCCCACCTAACTGTTGAAGAGTAGGCACTAATAAAAAAAAACCTCCTTGGATACCTTGATAATGCCTCAGTCATTTTTTACTATGTGAATCAAAAAAAATTGCTAGGGCAGAAATTAATAAACTGCTTTGCTTACGCCTACAGTGCAGGCAAGTCACATAAACGAGTCTCTCTGTCTCTTCCAAAAGAGCAAACAAAAATATGTATATTTATTTTCATTTTTTCAAATAGAAATAAAATCAAACTTATATATGCCCCAAGTAATCTATGCTTTCAGCTTAGCAGACTTAATGAAAAAGCACATTTTTTCAGCTGTATGTCATGGGTATTCTCTCACATAGGGAGTCAACATCCCCCACTGTTTATTTCATAATAAAGGAAACCTCTTTACCGCCCCCGTTCTCATACTCGCCATCTTTCTTATTGCTGGAAATTAAGTACCCAGTGTGGGATCAGCAGCCCACAGCTGCACTGAAAATACTCAGCTACCTCTCTGGCTTACAAATTAAGCACATTTAATTCAAGTGACTCAGAGCTACAGTGTAATGTTGCACTAGTGTGAAAGGAATAAGCATTCTGAACTCTGAACATTGGGACATTTAGTTAGAAGCTCCAGGGAGATGTCTAGACTGATTCATCATTCTTTGTGGCCCTGAAGCAGTTTCATCTTGCTATCAAAATGGAATAAGCTAGTGAACTTGATTAAAGCAGATCCATTGGGGAAGTTTGGATGTCTTCATGTGTTAAAATAACTTTAACATAGTGGTATTCTGTTTTATGCTCCAATACTTTCTAATAGATGATACTGTCTATAATAATATATACATTTTATGTTATAAATTTTCATTTAAAATGCCTTATTTTCTTGTCACTTGAATACCATGTTTTGTTGAACACTATCCTGATTCATTATATGCTGTATATATGTGTGTATCTATTTGTTTATACAATATATATATATATATATATATGTATATATATATAATATAATATATCTATATAGAGTTATACAAAACATGGTATTCAAGTGACAAGAAAATAAGGCATTTTAAAT
>JANRMT010051901.1:0-10596 GCA_026402145.1 Polypterus bichir lapradei | reverse complement strand
TATATATGTATGTGTCTATATGTGTGTGTATAGCTTTGGTCACTGAGTGCAAGGGAAAAATAATAAAATATAGTCTATTAGTTATTAAACAGTAAAACATTAACGTTTTAAGAAGTACAGGTACATTGAGCACTACTCGAGTGGTTGCGGGTAAACTACATTTTAAAAGACGGTATAACAGAACAGGTAAGTAGTACTAACAGCAGCTTAAATGTATATGGATCATCTCTCGGTAGTTGATCCCTTTTGAAAGGCGCTACACGACGGCTGTGGTATAGAAATTACATTTTCTATGTGAACGTTCAAATTTCTGCCTCTGGTAATGTGACTCACCGGTATTACCAGTAATTAAAGAAAAATTGTTTTGTGTCCTCTGCAGTGTTAAGAGAGAAAGGCTTTGGTTTGGGATAAAATGAACAAAGGTGTAAAGAAAGGAAAGTTGCATTTTTCTTTTATATAGTATAGAGAGATGTGTTCGGTGACGTTATGATCGCCTTTTGGGGACAGTCGCGGTGGGTCTTGTGTAGACTGGTGAGACGTCTCTGCCATTAATCAGCTGTGATGGCACTGTCAGTCCTTCACTCGTGCGCGTGTCTTAATAATCCGAGCTGAGGACTTTATAATCGTATACGTGCAAAAGAAAGTGTGTATCGCCTTAATATTATTTTGCCGTGGTGTAGAAAAGGGGTCCCGTGTTTGCAATTTTCTGGGCTATAGCTGAGGGGGAGGATGAAAAAAATTAAAAGTGCTCACTTTGATTTAAGGCAGAAGCGCGCCGGCTGCTCGACTTTTGCTGGGAAGGAGACCCCAGTTTTTGTACACACGTTCCACAAATGAGACACACGGGTTTACCGGCAATGTCAGTAAACATATACTCGGCCTCCCATTGGTTTTTAAAGGCTCTATTTTCAGAATCAACTTTTCTCTTCGGCATCGTGTGGGCTAGCTTCGCAATAATTTACAGTATCATAAGCTAGACTTGATTAACGTGTTAAGTGTTCGGCAAGGCAGCTGAAGCGCTGCATTATGGGATCTGTAGTTTGTGTTACCAGCGCTTCATATACCCGGGCCATTAATAACAATAATACAGTATATAAAATGATCTCGCGGGCCGGATATAATTACACGCCGGGCCGGATGTGGCCCGTGGGCCTTGAGTTTGACTCATATGGACTAAATAGAACTTGAAAAGAAATATTTTTTGGAATGTGATCGCGCAAGTCAGTACATCGAGCCCGCGTGCTATTGTGGTTTTGCTTGTGTGCTTCAGTAAGTTACCGTCCCCTCGCTCTTACTTTTTTACCGTTCATCTAATGAATACACTGAGTATGGCTTTACCAAAACAATCATTGATCGCGAATAAAGTATTCATTATTCATGAAGCTTCAATAGGTGAATAGGTAATCTGTCTTTCTGCGTTAACCGCATGCGTTTTCATACGTCTCAAACTAAGGGGATGCGAGGTTAAAATAAATCGAGAAGCACGCGAACATACTTAGTGCATCCCCTCTCGGGAATCGAACCTCGGACGTGGGCGCTACAGTCGAATGCTGCTGAATATGGTTTTATATGTCAGTCGCTCGCTTCTAATTGTTTCGCTGCCTTCTTAATTATATAATGCATGTTTTCTAAAGCGCGTTTTGTAGCTCTTCCTGGCTTTCTACGTAATGCGTGATTACGTGAGAGGCGTGATGATGTCATACAAACTCCGCCCCTCCATCTGAACTCCATTACAGTAAATGGAGAAAAACAGCTTCCAGTTATGACCATTACGCGTAACTACATTACGCCCAACTTTTGTAAGGAAGCTGTAAGGAATAAGCCTGCCAAATTTCAGCCTTCTACCTACACGGGAAGTTGGAGAATTAGTGATGAGTGAGTGAGTGAGTGAGGGCTTTGCTGTTTATTAGTATAGATTCTTGCACAGCCTACCACTCCTCAGTACTTCATATAAGGGACTCAAGAGCTCAGACAATGTGTGTGTGTAATCAGATATACCCAAGACCTAAGGGTACTTTGGCCCCTGTGAATAACCTACACACAAAAAGGATAACATACCTTCACCGTGTCACCAGGAATAGTGTAGACCTAAGGCTGACACACCTTTATTTCCAAGAAAAACTTAAGACAAACTTGGTTAATGGTGTGTGAGACACGGCTAGAAAATTGTCAACTGGAAGAAATATTTGCCACGGTTTAGCACATTAAGAAGCCATTTTTATTATTTGTTGCAAAAGTGATGCATATGTTGTATTAACATGGCGGGGAGTGTGCATTCTGTTACCTTCCAACACAATGCAGCATGTGGGGGTGCAGAAGATAAAGATGAAGGATGAACAGTGGCTTTCTTTGTGAAAATGGAAGGGCCAATGGAAGGTGGTACTTGGTCAAGAGTGACTTCCCTTTTTAAAAAAAAAAAAAAAAAAAAAAAAAAAACACGATTATGAGTACAGCTATATTGAAATGCTGACTCTTGCTGAGAATCACATACACAGACAGACTTGCACATGCTTTATTGCTACTCAAATGCGAATTGCTGTATCACTCTTCTAGAGACTATACCATAATTACAAAATCACTAATATTCACTGTGGAAGAATAATTTTAGAGTAACACAGCATTTATCTTTAAGAAATAGCATAAAGGGTTAATAAATGTCGGCAATGAGATAAAGGTCAAGTGAACAACAAAATGTACACTGAATTAAGTGGTTTAGGAAAAATACCGAGACGGTCAAATAAAGAATGTACCAGAAGAAAGGTTGATGTAATATACACAATGTATTGAAGGATGACTAAGAGATGACTAAGAAATCGGCAGATGTCCTATAAACAACTAGCATGGACAGTTGTGGTATCCCTCTATTATAAAAAGAAATCTTGGAAAGCAAAAGCAAGGTGACGATACATGATCTTCTCGGAAGTTCTCAGTAGACATTTAAAAGACCCGCAAGACAAAAGAGACTTGCCACGGAGCGTCTCGAGGGGACCGTAAACACAAGACTTGGTGCCAAGAGTTTGCCCCTGGGCCGTCTCGAGGGGACTTGGAACATGAGATTCTTGAAAGACACGCCCTACTTACAAAAGGTATCATATAAGAGCACACCCATCAAAAAACAGTCAGTCGCAGTAAAAGCACGTAGTGCACACAGATCATGTGCTCTCAACACATATAAAGCGTATAAGGACAATACGGAGAATAGAGACCCAAAGGTGTTGGAGAAAGAAAAAGGCAGATGAGATTATGAAAGCAGTGGAATTCAAAAGGCTCAAACAAACGATGGCACAATACACATGCAGAGAAAGGTACAGAATATGAAAACAGTAAAATCAGAAAGTATTGTTGCCTCCCAGCCAGGTTGAGGCCTTTTCGGTTTTAAGTGGCTGTTCGGTCCGATTGAGGGAGGGCAGAGTACAGCACGTTAGACTGATAGCAGGGTACTGATTGATGTCGTAAGGGGGTGCAGGCGAGATGCAGGGGATGAAGGATTGGAGAGGGTGCTAGAAAGAAAGTTGTGTTTGGGGTTACAAAGTCAGCGATTGCTCAAGTAAAACGTTTGTGACACTTTATTATGTCAGTCAGTACAGTATCAAAGAAAAGACAGAAAAGATCGCATTACCGAATAACAAAAGGTGATTAATCATCAGAACCAGGTGTAATTGAAAAAACAGCAGTACAAATCGAGGTCAGAAATAAAAGGCAAAGAGTAGACAACAAAGTAATTTCACATTCGCATCATTCAATGCACAAAACGTGGATTTACACAATAATAGACCATACACTATGAGAATCTGTGGTCCCGAAACAATTAAAGCAAAAACAAGTTGAATTTCAAAGAATACACAATTCGGTCAATTGTATACTTATGATCACGGAGAAGAGATGCAAATTTTAACAGGCAAAAAGAAAGGTAATGTATATATTCCAAGAATATCATTACACATCAAAGGAAATCGTGATATGCCATTTGTATTAAAATGTTTACAGTTTACCGTGAGAATATCTTTTGCTATGACAATCAATAAATCACAGGGGCAAACATTAGAAAAAGTCGGATTTATTAGAGAAACAGAAACAATATTCACTCACGGGCAGTTATATGTTGCGTTGTCACCAATGTGTCTCCAAAAAAATATTGTTTTTAATGAAGCTTTTAAGTAAAAGTGCAAATAATAAAATTGAAACAATTCCAAAGAAAAAAAAAAATTATTGTATATCCGATTAACCAAACACAGGGGTTAGCGAGTGAAGCGAGCAGGGGGTGAAGCCCAAAAGTGAACAGAAATTCCAAGGGTGGTAGCTCATCTCACAAGCTGTAAGAACCACCAGAATGTGCTATAATAGACTTATTTTTATATAAATCATTTGGGTGTAAACCAATGAACCAACCAGAGAAAAATGTATGTTTTGATTGCCACTGCATGTAAATTCAGTAGTTTATAAAATGAACCTCAATTCTTTGTATCTCTGATTATTCTGACCAAGCTGTGACAGACTGCTTTTGAAGAATGCTCCCTCCAAGGCATTTTGCTGAGGAGTAATTAAATGATAAATGAACAGCTTTTCTCCTGCCTGATTACTGAATTGTCCTGTTAGAGGATGTTAAATTTCGATCACATCACTCATATTTTTAGCACAATAAAAAAAAAAAACAAAAACACATGCTAATCTGAAAACTATTGGTGCTTCAGTTATTTCACTTAAATTTTCCTGAAACTGCACTGCAGTGTTTTCACATACTTACATTGTAAAATAAAATTAAGGAGAATGCGACTGATGTTGCTCAAAAGGAGGCAATCCGTAGTGCACTGACTTTAGTATAACCATCTGTAGTCAAGCAAACCATTTAGTCTTCTCAGAGAGACCATGATGCCAGTGCATCTTTTAGACCTTGCACAATGATGCTACAGATTAAAAGCCGAAAGAGGCTTCCTTGTTTTGGACATAGGCTTCATATTGTCATTGGTAACTAGGATCTCTCTATAAAATGCAGTTTTACTGAAACTGATCTAGTACGGAGCCCCACAGGTGTCGGGCAAAAAAAAAAAAAAATAAAAAATAAAAAAAAATTCACCTGAATGGATTTTTTTTCCCTATAAAAAGCAAATGCCTATCAGGCGTATCTTATTTCGCAAATACTCTTTTCTTCATTATTTACAACACTCACGCAGATCTCAGTCTCCTTACCCCGCTCCATCCAACCTCCATGGCTGCAAGTTGTTGGAGCAGGTGATGACAGAAGGGAGGTAGCAAAAAAGAATCAGCACACTGCTATTGAAAAAGAGATTAGCTACTTGATCATACCGAGAAGGACAATAAAGTAAATCCACTTAAGTGGAAGAAAACACAAATACAACATTTCCCCAAATTGGTGAAATTTGCAAAAAAAAAAAAGAAGGATTTCAGCCCCAAAGCAAATGCTGTAACATGCAATCGTGCTACTCTGAAGCCAGATGCTGTAGACAGACTGGTGTTTGTCACACAACTTGGTTTCCTCAAAAGAATTTTACTATTTATTTTTCTGATATCTTTGTGCAATATTGGACAGAACCTGAAGTTAGTTATTTGTATAAAAATGTTATAGCTTTGAGGTTTTTTGGTGTCCTCTTCATAAATGCTAAAGTTTTTTCCCTGTGCAGTATTTTACAAACTTTGGATTTTTACACTATATTACAATGTTAAAATTGTTGTTGCTTGTACGGTGCACATTTCACCTAACAGCAAAGCAGTTATGTTTACCTAGACTGTAATTTTCAGACCCCATAGATCAATTATGATTAATATTTTATTCCCTTTGATTCATGGTGGTCACATTAAGGGTAAGTGTCCGTTTAAATCTTTCTCATTATAATAGTTTTGTTGGTCTTTTGTGTAAATACTGCAGGCCACTTGGAAATGGTTTACTCATACTTGCACTGTTTGATCGCAGTAACACTTTGACTGGTTATTTTAATGTTTGTGATATTTTAGTTCATTTTTAAGTAAATAAATAAGACCCATTTTCCTTAGCAGTTGTTTCCATTAATCTCATTAGTATGTTACAATTAATATCCTATGAATAACATCAAGCTAGATCAATAACACTATTAGAAACACATTTTTAAAGGATTCAAAATATTGTATACCGTTATCGCCAAAGTTCCAGAAAATAGAGATATAATTTTTGCCAACATCATACACACCTAGTTCTTTTTGAAATGAAACCCTTCAGTGTAGATCTTTGAACACAAAAATATTTATATATGATTAATAACTATTTATTTCACAGAATTAGGATACAATTTTTGCCATAGCCTCAGGAACTACAAAGGAGACTCTTGCCTATCTACCCAGCTGTCCATACTACTCTATTTTCCATAAACAAATTTAAACAAAATACCTCAATATATAGCCATAGTGATTACACACACACTACCTGTGCTACCTTTTTAAGACCTCAGCAATAACATTTGCAAAGCACCATCTATTGTAAAGTCATACTTTAACAGAGCACAGCATAAGGAACTTTAACCCATTTGAAGCTAATCAAAATAATGCCTTTAGGAGAAAAAAAAAACACAAAGATGTGGGAAGAAAAAAAATTGAGGCACTTTATAAAAACATAATTCCAACGAAAAATTAGGCTTCGACAAGAAGCAAACTTTTAAAAAATAAAAAAAAAAAATTACGAGGACGGGTATCTTCTACCACAGGAAGAAGATTCACCAGTGTAAACCAAATTTAATTATTATTTAACATAACAAATTATATATGTTAACCACCTGATTTATCTTGTAAACATTATATACCGTGTTTCCCCGAAAATAAGACCTACTCCAAAAATAAGCCCTAGTCAAGATCATCAGCTGAAAGTAAGGCGCCTAAGGCCAGGTTTATACTTCGCGTGACGCAACGCGTATGCCCGAAACATCTGAATAAATTCCAAGGACACCTTGCCACCATATCTCTGAAAAGGATGTTTAATGATTACATCCATCAATTCGGGGATGCGCCCATTTCAGAAACATCGGTGCAAGACAGAAACAAAGTCCCTGGATGGGGCATCAGCTCATCGCAAGGTGAACACAAGCACACGCATACACTAACGTCATTGTAGCTTCACCAAATCCCCAAACCTTCATGTCTTTGGACGGAAAACTGAGCACACTGTGGAAACACACCAGGAAAACATGCAAACTCCAAGCAGGGAACACCAGCGACGGGACTCCCTGCGAGACAGCAGCACTACCGCTCAGCCACCGTGCCATCCCCACATATATAACTACTAACAGTATTCATTATTTAAACAACAAAGTTAACGATTTATCTGTAAAATGTAATATACATATTTTAATACATTTCATCATGAAAGTGATAAGTATAAATCTAAGGATTCTAAATATGCAGAGCTGGAATATCATATTTAATGTGTTCTATGAGGCAATCTATTGCTGCTTGCCACTGCTGTCCATTCAGGATGAAGCACCAGCGATTAACATCTGGGTCAGTTTTAAGGTGACGTTTACGATTGTCTACTTACTTTAATGATAAAGTAAACTACGAGGTTAAAGTGGACATTGAGTTTAAAGATGAAATTTCCACTTTAATCACACAAAATAGATATTTTCATTATGTCCTTATTTTTTCCTCTTGGCTCAAATACGCTGCCGTACATTCTGATGGTATTGTGGTGCAAAAAAAAAAAAAAAAAAAAGTGGAGAATTATGACGATATTCCAGAAGATGACATGACTGTACTTGGACAAATGCTTATTATTTTGCATGAACGAATATAAGATATCCCCTGAAAACAAGCCCTAGTGCACCTTTTGGAGCAAAGATTAATATAAGACCCGGTCTTATTTTCGGGGAAACACAGTATATACATATACTAGTGCTGGGCATTATTGCCAAAATTCTACATCATTTTTCAAAATTATACCAGTTTCACTGTATTCATTAATTTTTTTCCCCATGCACGAGTGGATGTTAACCACATTTTCCACTGCAAGGCATTGCACTGCAGTAGATTGGCTAAGTATAACCTATTCCATTGTCACGAGAATTGTACATTGTACAAACATTTTAATGTGCACACAAGTATTAATACAGGTTTGCATGGTCCCATAAAGTGATAGTTTTTAAGAGGGTGGCACTAATGGAGAATGAATCACACTGCACTACAGTTGCAGTCAAATATAGAACCTTTTTATTGAACAAATTTTGCAAACAACTTGAACTATAATTTTGATAACATATTTTCAACCATCCAAAGAGGTATTTAGACTTAATAAAATATCCAGAGGTGCATGTCAAAATTTGTATTGCACTGAACAGGTCTGAAAAGGAACCAATAGTACATTTTTTTTGTAAACCAAGTACAGGTTCTGTTAATGTTAACAATCTCTATCCACTGACACGTTAAAGTGACTTTCGTTAAAGTGACTTTTTAAACACCTTTACCAGCATTAAACTGCATAATATTTAAACTAATAAATAATAATAAAATAAATAGTTCAACTTCCAATACTACTACTGTTACTTCAAGCCCAGGTACATTACACAGTATTCACCAAATAAAAATAAAATAAAACAAGTGCAACTTGGTGAGGACATCTTTACTAACTGAACCATCATTAAGGCAAATTGTACTAATATGGGCCTTGCTTCAAGCTAGGCCAGCAAGAATGCATGGTAGACTGGCTGTCTTTGTGAGAATGGTGCGCGGGGTGACCGCTGCCGTGAGATGCAATATGGTTTGTACCTCGTGTCATCATAAGTGTCGGTCATCCCAAGCGAACGTTGCCATGGCTGCATCAGCTACAGGAACGTATTCAGCACCACGATAAGCTGGGGACCGATCAGCTGATCCCGGTACCTCACTTTCGTTTTCGATCTCCATCTCCAGATCACTTGCATCAAAATCGGAGTCCAACAAGTCAAAGTCCGGTTCAGCAATAATACGCAGAAAGTCATCCACGGATTATTTTGCTTTAAGCACTCACTTTGGTATCTCTCCACATGCCATTTTAAAACCTGTTTGCTCTTCGCTACTCACGCACGCACAAGGAATCGAGGTCAAATCAACAAAACTAATTTTCCTTCTAGCAAAAGCATATCAAAAAGCGCTGTACAAGAAGATTACTGATCTCTATTGAGCACTAGCTAGACTGAGGCATCTCACAACATGGGAGTTTCTGGCAACGTATCGTACTGCATCAATCAGATCGCTCAGCCCACGGGAATGTCTGTTTGCCGCACCAACTTGAAAATTTAGATTTTACACGATTTTATATAAATTATCGTATCGCTTTTGACATTGTAACTTTGAAAAATCTAAGTTGAACCATCTTAAGTAGGGGACTACCTGATAAAGAGAACTGAAAACACACACACTTTCATTGTACATTTCTTATTACTATGGTATGTTTTTACTCTACAATTCCTTGAAATAATTTATTATCTTAATAACTAATGGCATGGAGGCGATCAGCCTGTGGCACTGCTGGTGTTATGGAAGCCCAGGATGCTTTGATGTGGCCTTCAGCTCGTCTGTATGTTTGGGTCTGGTATATCTCTTTCTCTATGGGGTTCAGGTCTGGTGAGTTTGCTGGTCAATTAAGCACAGTGATACCATAATCATTAAAACAGGTATTGGTACTTTTGTCAGTGTGGGCAGGTGCCAAATACTGCTGGAAAATTAAATCAGCATCTCAAAGTTTGTCAGCAGAGGAAAGCATGGAGCACTCTAAAATTTCCTGGTAGACAGCAGCACTGACGTTGGACTTGACAAAACACAGGGGATCAATACCAGTAGATAACATGGCTCCCCTCACTAACTGTTTTGGAAATTTTACACTGGACATCAATCAACTTGGATTCTGTGACTCTCCACTCTTCCTCCAGACTCTGGGACAGGATTTCCAAATGAGATGCAAAATGTATTTTCATCTGAAAAGAGGATTTTGGATTACTGAGCAACAGTCCAGTCAGTTTTCTCCTTAGCCCAGGTAAGATGCTGGACGTTGTCTCTGGTTCGCGAGTGGCTTGACGTAAGTAATGCGACAGCTGTAGCCCATGTCCACACCTTGTGAATCTCCCCCAAATTCTTGAATGGGCTGTGCTTCACAATCCTCTCAAGGCTGTGGTTATCCCTGATGGGTGTGCACCTTATTCTGCCACATTTCTTCCTTCAACTTTCCATTAATATGCTTGGATACAGCACTCTGTGAACAACCAGCGTCTTTAGCAATGACCTTTTGTGGCTTGCCCTCCTTGTGGAGGGTGTGAACGACTGCCCTTCTGGACAACTGTCAAATCATCAGTCTTCCCCATGATTGTGTGGCATACTGAACCAGACTGAGAGACCATTTAAAGGCTAAGGACACCTTTGCAGGTATTTTTGGTTAATTAGCTGAGTGGAGTGTGACACCATTAGTCTACAATATTGAACTTTTCCACAATATTCTAATTTTCTGAGATACTGAATTTTGGGTTTTCATTAATTATAAGCCATAATCAGCAAATTGAAAAGAAACACTTGAAATATTACTCTGTGTGTAATGAATCTATATATGAGTTTCACTTTTTGAACTGAATTACTGAAATAAATTAACTT
>JANRMT010051899.1:5000-10754 GCA_026402145.1 Polypterus bichir lapradei | reverse complement strand
TGAGTGAGTGAGTGAGTGAGTGAGTGAGTGAGTGAGTGAGTGAGTGAGTGAGTGAGTGAGGGCTTTGCCGTTTATTAGTATAGATGCTTCCCGCGCGGTGCTTGATTGTTTGCTTCTCTCTATCTCTCTCACTCTCTCTGCGCCGGACGGAGGGGGTGTGAGCAGAGGGGCTGTTTGCCTAGAGGGTACAGACGCTCCTCTACAAAATGCCGCTTTATCGCGGTGCTTCTGCATACTTAAAAGAACGTATTGATTTTTTGATTGTTTGCTTTTCTTAGCAAGCGTTCTATCTGACATTCTCTGCTCCTGACGACGCTCCTTTGAAGATAAGATATGTTTACATTCTTTTAATTGTGAGAAAGAACTGCCATCTCAGTCTTGTCATGGAGCACAGTGTAAACTTTTGACTAAAGGGTGTTATTTCATGTCTATAGGGCTCTAATAATGTTAACAGTGTGGGAGAGTTTATAAGGGCTTAAAATATATAAAAATAACCATACAAACATATGGTTTCTACTTCGCGGATTTTCACCTATCGCGGGGGGGGTCTGGAACGCAACCCCCGCAATCGAGGAGGGATTACTGTAATTCTATACTAAAGTTCTGAAAATGGAATTGAGCTAGCTTTTTTAAAGCTCTCGTAGTACTGAGAAAGTCGGTACAGCACTCATGCTTGATATCAAGTAGACAAACTACTTTGGAAGGCACAACAGTATATGAGAAAACTGAGTAAAAACTACATGTAAAAATGGCTCAGTGTTGATAATACCAAACTGGCTCAACACATGTTGAAAAGAAAAACAACAGAAGTCATGTCTGGAAATACTTTTCTGAACACACAAAAAAATTTCAGCATGAGTGCAGGAATTATACTTGCTATTTAAAAGAAAAAAGCAAAATACACAAAACAGGCTGGAGTTATTTTTAGTTTATGTACATTATGGAATTAATTTAGTAACAGATTTGTGCATGCTTTCTGAGCGAAATAATGTTATCGACCAAATAATGTATAATTGTTTAACTCGTATTGTTACATGTTCGTAAGAAGAGATGAAAAGATAACAAGATGCGTCACTTTTAAACAGTGTTCTGCAAAGCCCTGATAAATGAATTGAAGTTTCCCATTCATTTTCTGAATGTAATTAGCACTTCTACAGATGTCCATTTGTCCAAGCATCTGTCCATTTTCTAACCAGTATATACAGCTCAGGGTCATGCTGGGGTGCAACATACACTCATTCCACAGTTACGTATATAGGACTGTGGAGGACTGTCAACACATATCAACAAATATAGTATGTATGCATGGAGCATGCAACATGTAGCATGTAAACACTGATGCAACATTCGCAAATGAAGTGGGTATTTGGCTTTTAAAGGTATTTGCATAAGCTCCAGCTACTAGCATCCAATAAATGAAGATGAATGAATGATGCATAGTGTTTTTTGTTCAATATTCAGTCATGCTAAATGCCATTTTGATTTTGTTTGAAGTGTATCTATTTTAAATAAAATAAAAAGCAATGTTTTAGAATTGTGTCTGGCTTTGCCAAACACATTTTATAACACTAATTGGATTATGGAGGTTTAGTAACGATTAAATTAATTAAATGAATTTTAACTAATTTATATCCACACAAAGTCAACAATTATCACTTAACACTTCAGTGGCTACTCACCTCGTTCTGCTTGTGTAACAGTCACCACAGGGCTGATGCTTTGTACAGGGCGTTCAAGCTGGCTATATTGAAGAGAGTGGTCTGTATTATTCTGTTAACAAAAAATAAATCAACATTCAATAAATACTTTTATAAATACTTTAATTGTGATAACCCTTAATTTACTAAAGAGTAGGAGCTAGTTAACTTGAGTTACAGATGAGAACTGGACAAACTCATCCAAGTGCCACTTAGGGAGATCATGGGACAGGAAACCCTAGTCTGGAAAGGCAGAAGCAGATAAGTAATTTCGAAAATAAATGCAACTTAAGAGCAGTACACAACAAAGCTACATTGCACATAAAGTTAGCTGTGTCAAACAGTTTTCAGCACTTTTTGAAAACTGAAAATCATTCTAATACCACTGAAAGGGCAGGCAGGAGCAAACAGCAAACAGTAGGTCACTTCTGTTCAGATAAAGGTAAGTGTCAATGGCTAAGCATTCATTAAAGAGTATATACTGCACAAACAAGATTGCTCCAGCTACAGAAAGTCTCACAGAGATTTGTACAGTACTCTATATTCCTAATTTACAGGAAGGGAATCTCCATATGAAGGTGGATAATATCCAGGACAGTGCTGGGATAAAAGCTGTTATTACTGTCAATATTATTATAATGGCCAAGGTTTCATGACCAGTTCTTTAAGAAAAATGTATAAAGGCTAGTGCTAAGCTTAGGTGCAGAAGTAACAAGGAGGTATTCTCGGAATCTCTGGGTTTTCCATGTGCAGGTCAATTTACTATTGATTACATTGCAATATTTAATGTGCAGTTAAAATTGTCCCGCAGGTCAGCTTTTGAGACTGATGAGGTCTGCAATGCAAGGTAAAATTTGGAGCATGTGCTGATTACAGTGTGTTGCCACACGTACTACATGATGAACCACCTGGATTGGGACCCGAATGCAGCCTTGCAACAGGTGACACCTTAGTACCACACTTGAACAGTGTGTTTTTTTTTTTTTTTTTTTTACATTGGCTGGAGTGTTAATCCTGTCAATGAGGTATTGCGGGCCCACGGCTACAACAAAATATGGCCAGGTTTTAAATCCATAAAGCTGTGTCAGTCTCCGTGGGCACAATTGCACAGCTGTGGGGAGTTAATTAGGTAATTGGGGTGAGTAACACCATTGTTCTCAATTGCTTCATTGGCTTCCTGCGACATGTGATTAAGGCTCTGCGCCCAGAGAGACGTGTGTGTCTATATATATATTTCTATATATAGATTTCTTTTCCTTTGGTTATATTCCTGAATAAAAGCGCACTTGTTTTCTTATACCTTTTATTAAAGTGTTTATTTGATATTTGGACTTCAGCCTTCACACAATATACACTTGACGTCAGCAATTTGTCATTATTAGTATAATACGAACAAAAGTTTCTGTTTTAGTTATGTGTTAATCATTTCTTGCCTCACATTTCCTGTCATCCTACAATTACCCAAATCGCTGTAGACACGAAACACACATCAAATGTATGTATTCCAAATAACAATATATTATTTACCCTATACAATTCCAGATGCCTCACACCCAGATAAACACACTTCAGTGTTCTTCCTAGCATCTTTTAGCCGGACATTGCGAGATGACAGCCACAGACCTGCAGGCACAGGCAGATCTAACGATCTGCAGAGATGGCAAGGAACGAGCGGGCAGGCGGGCAAATATTTTAGAAACAGGATCGCATGTGGCAAGGGGAGTGCCGCGGGGCGGAATGTTGCCGTCACTCGATGCTAAACAAGCTAATAGTGGAGACGAGGCGGAGCCGAGTTCAAAAGCAAAGAGTATGGAGAAGTGGGCTTTCGAGAGGGGGCTGTACATGGTAATAGCGAGGGTAAAGCAGCTTAATACAGTAGCAAGGAGTATGGAGAGGTGGGCGGGCGACAGGGGGCTCACTAGCAAAGAATATGTGGCGGTGGACAGGCGAGAGTAGGACTGATAAAATAAAAAAAGTCTTGTGGAACCAGCCTGTCAGATATCAGAAAAAGGGTGTCAGGAAGTGTTCTCAGTGGCAGTGCAGTCTGTGTAGCATACAGCTGCTCTCTTCTTGTTCAGTACATAGCAAACCTATATATATATATATATATATATATACATATATCTTTATATTTAAGTCAAATTATAAAACTATATATATATATATATATATATATATATATATATATATATATATATATACACACACACACACAGTTCTTTAAGCATTAGCTGCGTTTTGTGTGCAAAAATCCTTGTAGCACTCACTGTGGTTCCTGTTAAAGTGACTCCCTCTGTCGTTTTTATATTTGCTCATATTTGGACCTGCGTCCATATTGCAAAAAGTGTGCAGAAACCTTTGCAGCACACACTGTGTCCTGAGCAAAAGTTTTGTCACTGAATTGCTGAGGGTTTTTTTAAAGTGACCCATCTGCCACTCCTTTTTTTGTTCATATCTTGCCCTGCCATAGTGCAAGTGTGCATTGAATATCCAACAGGCTCCCACTTTCCCACTCAAAAGTCTTATTCATAGGTACAGTACTTTTAATATTTTTTCCAAACGTTTTACTGACATGAGTAAAAAAAGTGTTTAGAAAACAACATTGCTCAGTTTTTTCAGAAAAGATATGGCACAAACTAATGAAGGTGCAGCGTCAACTCCTGATGTGGCACTTTCAGACACAGACATTGCAGAGGCTGGTCCATCAGGGGAAATCTCTTCCGCACACACTCTGCCAATTGATAAATCTAAGCACCGCTTATCCGGCATAAACAAACAATGGTTTAAAGATTTTAATTGGCTAATGGTCAAAGAAATAAAAAATCAATAAATAAATCCATTAAAAAATTTGTGGTTAAAATGCAGTCTAACTTCCTGATCTCAGTCCACCTCCTTCTCTTTCTCCCCGGTGCACCCATTTCTCGTGTACCCGGCGGAGACTCAGCAGCCACAAGCTCCTTTCGGCCGACCTCCATCTTGGCTGACTCCAGGCATCATGGCCAGACCTCGGCTCTCCTCCCTTCTTCCTTCACACTCACATGGTCGCCCCTCGGAAGCCTAGGGAGGGCACCTGCCTTGCTCGCCACACTCCACCTGGATGTTCAGTGGGGCGAACTAGCCCCTAGAGTGCCACAGCTAATGCACCTTCACGGGGCCCCAACTCGTGCAGTCTCCTCCTTCCAGGTGGCAAGATCGCAGGAAGTCAATGAAGCAATTGAGAATGATCGAACCCACACGTGCAGGTACGACTCGCCCCAACTACCTCATTAACTCGACACGTCTCTATGGATTTAAAAGTGGACTCTTTTTTTTTTTTTTCTTTTGAAGCTGTGGACCCGCTATACCACATTCTTTTCGATCATTACTCCAAGAATGGTGGCCTTTCGATTTTATAATATGAAAGTAGCAGGCAAGAATGGCCAGTTGCGTCAAAAATGATCAGAAGTCAATCATACAAAGACATCAGTCCAAAACAGATTTTACTAAAAATGGCAACGACATCAGAGCTCTAAGAGTCGTTTCCAAATTTAGCCAGATTACCTCATATTGAGCTAGTGATCCCAGTGAGCACAGCTGAATGTGAAAGGGGGTTTTCTGCCCTTAAAAGGATCAAGACATGTTTGAGAAATCACATGAATCAAAGCATGCTAAATAATCTCATGCTGATAATAATAATAATAATTAATTCTTTGCATGTATATAGCACTTTTCTCACTACTCAAAGAGCTCAGCAATTGCAGGTTAAGGGCCTTGCTCTCAAGGGCCTAACAGAGCAGAGTCCCTTTTGGCATTTACGGGATTTGAACCGGCAACCTTCTGATTGCCAGTGCAGATACCTAGCCTCAGAGCCACCACTCGTTGGAGGGCCCAGATCCTGGGGACTTTGATTATGGAAAAGCTGCAGACAACTGGGCCTCTAGGAAGAAAAGAAGAATAAATATTTAACTGAAGACACTTTCTGCATATGCAAGTTGGCTTTGAAGAATATTTTTTAATTTTGCTTCATTAGGTTTCCCATACTTTTTTTTCATTGTTTTTACTTTTCTTCCCGACAGCG
>JANRMT010051899.1:0-2500 GCA_026402145.1 Polypterus bichir lapradei | reverse complement strand
TGGCCGCCTTTGTGCGAATGTGGTTTCGCCGCCCTACGTACCTATTTTCTATTATGATATGACGGATATTACTATTACATGTACTACTTCAAACAGGATTAAGACGGTGTTAGGGTTAGAGTCGGGATGTATAAATAAAATTTAATTTCAAACGATTAGTTTTTATAAAAACTAAATAAAGAATCACAAAAATAAAAAAATCACATACATACATTAATTTATTAGTTAAACATCAAAGAATGATTCTCCTAGCTTTAACAGTAGCAAATTCATCTATTATGTTTAAATGATCCAGTTTTTCACAAATTTCAGATTCTATAGACAGAAGCACAACATCACTCAATCGTTGTTGCCCGATAGTGGAACGGAGATCATTTTTAATTATCTTGAGTTTTGAGAAGCTCCTTTCAGATGCTGCTACTGATACAGGCAACGTAAGAAAAATGCGTAATGCAATGCAGAGATTCGGAAAACAAACCCGCTTTCACGTTTTGTCTTTCTCTCGGACATTCTACAAAATAGGTAGAATAAAGGGCTAATTCAAATATAATAATAATTTTGTAATAATCTTGGGCCTAATTCACACAAGTGACATATACACAATACACACTAATGTCATGTCAGTGTGCATTGGGCAATAAGTAAACATGTAAAAGTTTGTAATTTTTCTGAAATATTTCATTAACACTTTGAGCCCCACGTGCGCAACCGATGGTCATTTTAAATGTAAACATACATTGCCGGTGAAAACGTGGGCTCAAAGTGTTAAAAAAATCTGTACATTCTTTCTCAATGAAACAGCATATCATAATCATAACGTACGTTTGTGTAGAACCACGAGTCCTGAGCCTTTGTGTAGTCCAAAAAAATAGAATCAAACCAAACCAAACCAGCCTAGATTAGAAAGCCGGTTTATTTAATCGTTCTAAGCGACAGGCAGCTCTGCACACAGTGACAAACAGTCAATTCAGAGATCGCCGCAACCCCGCTGTCTTTTGCCGCTTCTCTTGACTCGCAATCCCGTTGAGGAACGTACGCGTCTCACATGAAATCTATCGCCTTCGCGACGCAACTATGAAACATGCAAGTTGAACGTTGACTAAGGGACTACACACATTTAGAGTTTTGGTCGCGCGTAGTAAACACATGGTAAGCAATGCAACCGTTCATTTTAAAAATAACGTAACATGATTGTCAATATACAGTAATTGCTTTGTGAGTGTTGCTGTGATCAAGGATTCGATTATCATTATTTGTTTCAATCAGGGTCGTATTTGTACGATGTGTTGTGTTCAAGTTACATTCTGTGTTTGTCAGTCGTTGTAAAGATTAAATTCTGTAATTACAGCCACATTAGCTCCACAAATGAGACACACGGGTTTACCGGCAATGTCAGTAAACATATACTCAGCCTCCCATCGGTTTTTAAAGGCTCTATTTTCAGAATCAACTTTTCTCTTCGGCATCGTGTGGGCTAGCTTCGCAATAACTTGCAGCAACGCGGTAAATGTTCGGCAAGGCAGCTGAATCGCTGCATTATGGGATCTGTAGTTTATTGTGTTACCAGCGCTTCATATACCCGGGCCATTAATAGCAATAATACAGTATATAAAATGATCTCGCGGGCCGGATATAATTACACGCCGGGCCGGATGTGGCCCATGGGCTTTGAGTTTGACTCATATGGACTAAATTGAACTTGAAAAGAAATATTTTTTGGAATGTGATCGCGCAAGTCAGTACATCGAGCCCGCGTGCTATTGTGGTTTTGCTTGTGTGCTTCAGTAAGTTACCGTCCCCTTGCTCTTACTTTTTTACCGTTCATCTAATGAATACACTGAGTATGGCTTTACCAAAACAATCATTGATCGCGAATAAAGTATCCATTATTCATGAAGCTTCAATAGGTGAATAGGTGATCTGTCTTTCTGCGTTAACCGCATGCGTTTTCATACGTCTCAAACTAAGGGGATGCGAGGTTAAAATAAATCGAGAAGCGCACGTACATACTTAGTGCATCCCCTCTCGGGAATCGAACCTCGGACGTGGGCGCTACAGGCGAATGCTTTACCATCGCGCCACTGCGTGTGGTTTATCTATTCGAGCGTAGCAGTGTAATTAGGTTTTTGTTCATCTGCGCACTGCGTCAGTTCACGTGAGCTGCTGAATATGGTTTTATATATATGTCACTCGCTCGCTTCTAATTGTTTCGCTGCCTTCTTAATTATATAATGCATGTTTTCTAAAGCGCGTTTTGTAGCTCTTCCTGGCTTTCTACGTAATGCGTGATTACGTGAGAGGCGTGATGATGTCATACGAACTCCGCCCCTCCAGCTGAACTCCATTACAGTAAATAGAGAAAAACAGCTTCCAGTTATGACCATTACGCGTAGAATTTCGAAATGAAACCTGCCCAACTTTTGTAAGGAAGCTGTAAGGAATAAGCCTGCCAGATTTCAGCCTTCTACCTCCACGGGAAGTTGGAGAATTAGTGATGAGT
>JANRMT010051882.1:1025-11762 GCA_026402145.1 Polypterus bichir lapradei | reverse complement strand
TTCTTCACTTCCTTCTTTGTCACCTCCACTCCTTTCCTAGCAAGCTTCGTCCACCTCTCCCCAACTCTGGCTCCTCGAATGGAGTGAGGCAGCCCCCTTTATAGTGCACCCGGAAGTGCTCCTTGTGCTCCCGAATCTTCTTCTGGCAGCACTTCCAGGTGTGGCGAAATTGTTGCAACCCAGGGCTCAGCAATTGTTCAGCGGTCCCTTGGCTGTGAGCCAGGGGGGTTGCCCTTTAGTGTTTCAAGGGAGGTATTGCCCTGAATATGCCCTCTCCCCTGGTCCTGCCATCACAGGGGTGTCCCGGCCAGGCAAAGGCCCCGGTTGTCTGCCATAATATATATATTTATTTATTTATATATATTGTAGCGGATGGCCAGGATCCATGCCTGGTCGGGACGCCTAGAAGGACCAGGAGAGGGATTATATCTCCCCTTGGCCACAAGAGGGCGACCACCCTGGTCTGTATGGGGACCACGGGAACGGAGCATGGAAGCTCAACCCCATTGGCACCCATGGCCATCACAGGGGTGCGCCTGGAGGATTATGGAGCCCTGGGTTTCAGCACTTTTGCCACACCCGAAAGTGCTGGCGGAAGAGATTTCCAGGACGCTTGGAGTGCTTCCGGGTGCTCATGCGGCACTTCTGCCACACCAGGAAGTGCCACCGGAAAATCATCAGAAAGCACCTGGAGCACATCTGGGTGATTATAAAAGAGGCTGCCTCCTTCCAAATGAAAGAGCCGAGTCGGGAGGAAAAAGGCAATGTTCGGGAGGAGAGGTGGAAATGTGGGAAGAGAAGTCCATAGAGGAGAGAAAAGGACGGAAGAAGGGTGTTTGGTGCAGGGGCACTGTGTTGTGTGTTGGACTGCAGGACTTTATAAATTAAACAGAGTGTGTTTTCGGAACATTGTGTCTGTGTCTGTCTGTACCGAGGCTGAACTACCACTATATATATATATATATATATATATATATACATACATATATAAATTGTGAGGGACAGCCAGCATTTCAGTCTGGCCGAGACGTTCCTCAACTAAAAGAGAGCCTTTTTAGGACACTACATCCCCCGGGACGCTAGATGGCAGCTCCCCTGGACAGAAATGGTTCTCAGGATTCCCACAGGCCAGCATGGGACATGGAGTCCGGTTCTTCAGCCCTGTTGGGTACCATGGGTGCCGCCAGGAGGAGCTCACCAAGAACCCGGGGATTATTATGGTGACGTTAACTCGTAAGTACTTAGGAGTCACGAGATCGGAAATCCGCAGTACTTCCGGGACACCTGAGGAAGCTGTTTTGGCCCGGAGAAGGAATACATCCGGGTCAAGGACTATTTAAAGGACTGTGGGAAACCCAGCAGGCTGAGCCGGAGTTGGGTGGGAGTGTGACGGAGCTGCTGGGAGTGGAGGACTGGTGGTTATTATTATTATTATTAATTTATTGGAGTATTGTGCAGTGGAGGTGCTTGGTGCACACTATTATTATAATAAATTCAATTATTTAGATTTTTGCCTGGTGTCTCACGTGTTGTCTGAGGGTTCAAGGGGATGACAGCGCCCCCTATCTATCACAGTGGCATACCTGGTAGGATTCTCTGGCAATCTGTTTAGCAGAGGACCTGATTAAAGAAATAATTCTGTGTACAGAACCCGAAGACATCGTCATGACACTCAGAAAATCCTTTAAAATCAACACGGACTCAAACCCAACAGACAGCGCTGCAGCACAGGAAAGCCTCACTGTACATCGGTCCGTAATGGGAAAGAAATCCGGGAAAAAGAATGGGAATGCCCAAAAGGAGCAGACTCTAGAGGACGCCGCACATCTATGGACATACCTGGTGGGAAGCGAAGAAGACAGGGCAGAGATCGACGCCGAGAGGAACCGAGAGTTATGACAGCGGGATGGCTGTCGGACATCGGAAACAAAGGACAACCTCCACGTAATTGGAAAACCCAAACAGAGTCTGGAAGTATGTGCCAAAAAAAGGTCAAATTCGCCGGGACCTTATTTTAGTTACTTTTCAGAAGCCTGTCTTCTTGAATCCAATGGTAAGAAGGAAACATACTTCCCACCTGTGCAAGATGGACGTGATGACGGGTTGTATTGCCGATCTAGGGCTCTGAATCGTGGAAGCCTATTCGACCAGAGCAGTCACATGGACTACCCCGAGGCAGGCAGGGGAAACCAAGATGGCAAGAAAGACTCACATCATCACGAAGGTATCGTTTCATTTGCCGAAACAGGACACGTGATCTCTCCCGAAGGTTTGTGGAAAGGAGGATGTCAGCGTTGTCCCAAAGGTGAGGTCGTCGTTTCCCTGATGGTACCGAGCTCCCTGAAGGGGGAGGGGGAGGCAAGTGCAGCAATGCCAGACACAATTAAAGGTAAAGAGGGACGGGATATGACTGAATGGTCCGTCGCTAAATTAGAAAAGGCGGATCGCTGTCAGCCGGTGGCGGTACCCCGGACGTCTACCTTGTGAGACTCCAATTTCCAGAGTCTGTGCGCAACCCAACAAAACATGTGCCAGAGGCGGATGTGCTCATTGGCTCCCGGCCGGGAGGTAGGGCTGATGATGGCTTGAGCCCACCTCCAGCCGAGTTAAATAATAATATTAATGTACGCGAGCTGGAAAAGTTGATCCAGCCCGTACAAAGTTTCTTTGTTGGACGTGAAGAAACTGGTACAGGAGTTGGGAGCAATGGCTGAAGCGCCTTTGAGACAGGTGGAGAAATACCTGAGGCAATTAGGTCGGGAGCTTCCCGCAATGACTGATTCGGCGGTACAGGTGAGTTTTATCGGTACCGTACAGAATAAAGGGATGCAGAGTGAAACAGGCCCGCAATTAATTAGTAGTGGGTGCCAAGTACCCTTGAGCCCTACAAAAGACGCCTATGTGATGACTGTGTGTTCAGGGGAGGAAGCGATCAAACTGGAGCAGCTGAATAGTGCTGTCTCTCGGTACGATGCGGTTCTGAAGACACCGACACCGGTTGGTCATTAATCAAAATGGATTCAAACAGTAAAGGGTCTCTCTCTTATCCATAGGGAGACCCAAACTGTGAGAAAGCCCCAGAAAGAAAAGGACAACCTGCAGGAAAAGCGGGGAGCTCCTAACATAGAGCGTGTGTGGAGGGGATGCTCTCCACGTGGGCAGGGAGATAGTCCGCCCCCAGCTGGGCGAAAGGCTATGTAGAAGTTACCAGCCTGCTTCCAGTCCCGCAGGACATTACTAAACAGGAGGAGGCTCTGTTATGAATGTCATCAGCCAGGCCTCTTGTGGCAGAACTGTCCAGGGAGAACTGGGGAGGTTGTTAAAGAGAAGTGCCATGTCTCCCCGTTGTTCTCCTGTTCTTGTTTTATTACAGGAAGAAGCCATGGTCCGGTCAGAGCAGACAGTCCCTCCCGGGACAGGACTACCCTAGCAGGGAAGCACTGTGAGGGACAGCAGGGCATTTCAGTCTTGCCGGGACGTTCCTCAACTAATAGAGAGAGCCTTTTTAGGACACTACATCCCCCGGGACGCTAGATGGCAGCTCCCCTGGACAGAAATGGTTCCCAGGATTCCCGCAGGACAGCATAGGACATGGAGTCCGGTTCTTCAGCCCTGTTGGGTACCATGGGTGCTGCCAGGGGGAGCTCACAAAGAACCCAGGGATTATTATGGTCACGTTAACCCGGAAGTACTTAGGAGTCACGAGGTCGGAAACCTGCAGTACTTCCGGGACACCTGAGGAAGACGTTTTGACCCGGAGAAGGAATACTTCCAGGTCAAGGACTATTTAAAGGACACCCAACCTACCTGGAAGGGGGTGCCTCTCGCTGAGTTGCTTTTCCCAAGATTTCCATTTTATTTCCCTATAAGAGTTTTATTTTTGGAGATTTTCTTGTCTTCTTAGGGAGTCAAAACTGGTGGTATGGCAAAAAACAGAGCCTGTTAAAGGCCATTGAGGATTTCCTTGTGTGATTTTGGGCTACACAAGAAATAAATTGCTGTTGTTGTTGCTCATTATTTATTTGAAAGTGTGAAATTACACTATGTATACTTTAACAAATGAATACTTTTATTTTCAATTGCTTTAAGTATAATATAAATGCATCTGCTGTGCTGTAATCTAACAGTGGTTGAATATAGCAGTAAGTGTTTGAAGAAGATGCCACAGTTTTGCAGAAAAGATTCTGTAGTGAGCATTTACAGAGTAAGTACAGATATATACATAGTACACAACCTGTACGGTGGTGCGGCCTCACAGCTTCAATGTCTGGGGGTTCTGACTGTTCACTTACTGGCTGATCTCATGTGGGGTTTTCTCTGGTTACTCATTTTTTCACTCATATATCACACAAATGTGTATATTCAGATTTCCTCTAACTTTTACTAATAGTCACTGTGTAGTTTTAAAATTAAATTTCGATTACAAATTCAAAATCAGTTTCAAGTAAGGCAGCCACCCTAAAGAGGCCATAACCTAACATGGAATTTAAGGACAGTCATTTAAATAATTGTTGCATATTATACTCTTAGACATAAAAAAATTATAATTTTATATAAGCTTTTAAAATGTTGTCTTTTCAACATTTCCTCATTGCCAAATTAATTAAACATGTAGACACCAATACATTAGTTAAGGTGTCATCTTTAGATTTTATTTAATACTGTAAATTACTGTTTCTGAACTACAAATTACTGTTTCTGAACTACAAATATTTTCAGAATGTCTACTGAATATCATATTGTTTGTAGTTCTGATATTAATCATTAAAACTAAATTTATGATATATATGATCAATTTTAAGCCCTTCTAGGTCTTGTTCCCCATTCTTAGTATAGCTCATCAACTTTTTTTTCCCAAATTAACTATCAATTGTGATAAATTAACCTTATTGGGTGACTTTAATATTTGACAACCTCAGGAAAAGTTTTCTATCCCTGACTGATTCAGTGTCTTTTTTAGGTGTGTTTGTATATGATGTACAAAGCTCCTACTGCAAAAGCCAAAGTCTATCCGTCTGTCTGTTCTCATGAAATAACTCGCCGCCCAAAGGGGACTGATTTTGTAAAGATGTGGCACACTCATTCTTCAAAGAAATTTGTTGATACAGTTCAATTTTCATTCAGATATCTCAAACAGGTCATGTGGAATGAAGTTTTAAAATTCCAAAATTTTCCATTGAAAGGTTTTGGCAAATGTGAGAACTTGTCCATCTTAAAACAGAGAAACTTTTTGTGCAGCTTTGACTAGTAATTAATTTACTGTTTCAATTTCACCTTGAAAGCCATTGATTCAACTTGAATATTTTGTATATTTTACCTCTTTTAGTCATCTGATGGCTGCTCAAGTCCCCAATGCTAGTGAGTCAAATGCCAGACAGAGCACCAATAGTTCACCCAGCAGCACTTGTTTCTTGCTGCTAATGTTAATTATGAGTTAAAAAAAAAAGTTACTTATCTGGAAATAAATGGAAGGGGGAAGCCATCTGTGTATGCATATGTAAGACTGAATTGATTGAACAATATTATCTGCAGGTTATTGCTGTAAACAATTGACATTTTCGACTTGCAGCAAAATGGTGTTTAAATGAATTAATAACAGAGGAAAAATGTAGCTTCCCTAACGATATAAACATAGAATGGCTTTAAAAATGGACTGTGGCAGTGGATGGTGGGGGGCTTCAGTGGCTTAAGAGCTCCGATCTCTGGTGCCCAGCCCCAATCTTTCAGTCCCAGATATACACGAAGAGTCACAGCAAGCCCCGGTTTTCTTTCCCATTGTATACCATTTATATTCTCGTTAGACAATAAATCAGTTCCTTTCCAAGTTCTTACTGATTATATAGTTTTAATTAATCACTGTGTTTTAACTAATATTAATAGCTGACTGGGGAACTTATTTCAGTTCCTTTCTTCCTTTCATACGGTATTATTGATAGTGATTTTATGCTATTATTGGTCATTTTGAATTAACAGATATTTTTCAATTGATAATCTTTGGATACAGCTCTATTGTATATACTTTCAATAAATGTTATGCTGAAGAAAATTGAACAACAATATTAGTCCCAGACCCACCACCACTAACACAAATCAATCGGTACCATTTTCACATCACTTGAATTGCTGCAGTCTGCTGTGTATGAAATCTATTGAGCCCCCACAAACCTATTTGAGCTCCATTTTCAACTCCGTTGTAAAGTGCTGCTAAATGGCATTTATTTTGCCCAGAGGGGACTGGGCGGTCTCATGGTCTGGAATCCCTACAGATTTTATTTTTTTTCTCCAGCCGTCTGGAGTTTTTTTTTGTTTTTTCTGTCCCCCCTGGCCATTGGACCTTACTCTTATTCTATGTTAATTAATGTTGACTTATTTTGTTTTCTTATTGTGTCTTTTATTTTTCTATTCTTTATTATGTAAAGTACTTTGAGCTACTGTTTGTATGAAAATGTGCTATATAAATAAATGTTGTTGTTGTTTATTTAATGCAGTATACAAACACGTTCGGTTACCGCTATTACTTTTGAACATGACCCATTGTTAAAAAACTATTTAATAAACACAAATGCAATAACTGCCTTTTGGAAGAAGTAAATAAAAACTGTGAAATGCTTCAACTTTAAAATCGGTTAACTTAGTCAGTGAATGTACATGCTCTAACTTGTTGAAAATGATCAAATGTCTTAGACGCTTTAGATTTAACGATTACCTGAGATTCTAAAATTAAGGAATGCAGTGATTGCTCCTTTTAATGGAACCACGTCAGATTATTGTCTAATTAACTCTGATCTTTCCTTCCACTAACATTGAATTGTAGTGTTCGTCAATTTTATACGTACATTTTTGTTTTTTACTTTTTTGTGAGGATTTGAATTCTGAGGTTTACTTAACATTTGCAATTGAATTTACAAAGCTGCTTTTTATTAACATCTTATTTTCTTTATTTATGCAATGGCATGTTGAATTTCATTATGTGACTGTGATAGTTTCACTTAGGAAAGCATGGAAGTGATGATTTAAATGTGGTGGTGATCACACACTCTTACTCTTCAGTGGATCTTTACACAGCAGTAGTTATCTTTAATACCAAGTAGGTTCTAGTGGTAAGGTTTTGTGTTTTGAAAATTACTTCTCTTAGTGTTTGACTTGAGATTTCACCTTGTCTGTTCGATCTCTTGTTATGTGGTTTTGTTTTTGCTGTCACTGTATTCTTTTAGGTTGGAAGACAGCAATAACACAGGGAAGATACAGGTGCTGCCATGACAAAGACATTTTGAAGAAGGAAAAGAAGGAAGAAAAAACAATCTAAAGCCAAACATTTTGAGTACAATCACCTTGGACAAACAAGGTGCCAGTCATGTAGCCCATAAATCAGTGAGACAGAACCTACTGCAGTCAGACAAAAACAGGAGCCAAGAGTAGATTTGGGGAAGAAGTTTCAGGTTCCTGAAGCAGCCCTGTTGTCAAGGTTGTCATGTGGGCTGCTGAGGAGAAGAAGATGATCATGGTGGAGCTAACAATACCTTGGGAGAAAGGCTTTGAGGAGTCAGTGAAGATAAAGTGCAGCAAATCACCAGGAATTGATGCAGGACTGTAATGATAAAAGTTGTCAGCCGTGACTATTCACGGTGGAAATGGAGTATAGAGAATTCCCTGCCCAGTCTGTATGAAATCTTTTGTGAGCAATGGGTTGGAGATGGGCAAAAAGAAGGACAGCAGGATAGAGGTTGGTATTGAGCGGGGACCTCTTGTTTTTTGTGGTTTAGGAGGGAGGAGGCATGCTGGAGGCCAGGAGCTACTAGGCAATGTTATGGCTACCACAGCTGTCCTGCTAGTTAGAAGATGTTGTGGTTGAGGGTCGAAACACTTGAGTAGAGCTGTGTACCATCTGATAACATCAGCTTCTGACCAAGGCAACGGTCATCAAAACATGACTGTGGTTGAGTGTATCAGCTGGTGTATTGGGAAGCTGATCTTTGCTTGATCTGACCACATCTATAACCTGTTTATCCATCTTCTGGTTTATTCATGTTCACGATAAATCTCAGGCATTGTGTGTGTCTTTAACATACACGTTCATGTTCAGAACCAGAACTGCAAGTCATCTATTTAAGATTTACTGATATTCCAATAACCTCAAAACAGATTTGGAGACTATAAATAGTAGACATAAGGTGGGAAGTAACAACTAGATGAAAACAGATTTAGATAAAGCTGGTGTGAAAGCCCAGGGCACCTACAGCCACCCTAACCCGACACAGACAGGCAGAGAGATGAGTTTAGCATACAACGCCCAGTTTATTTACAGTTCTTCACAGTGTACAAATCACCACAGCCCAACATAGTCCCTTTTTTCCACTAGTCCTTCTCCTCTTTAAGCTTTGTCCTCTTCCTCCCGACTCTGGCCATCGAGTGGTGGTAACTAGCCCCTTTTTATAGGGCACCTCAAAGGATTCCAGGTGCCTAACGAGCTTCTTCCGGCTGCACTTCTGGGTGTGGTGGAAGTGTGGCCAAATAGGGCCCTGAAAGAGTCCATGCAACCCTTGGCAGTGGCCATGGGACACAGCAGAGTTGAGATTATGACCCGTAGCCCCGCTGGAAACCAAGGGAGCTGCCCTCTGCCAGTACGGAGGAGAAATTGTCCTTAAAGTACTCTCTCCCCCATTCCTTCCATAATCAGGGCGTCCCAGCTGGGTAAGGGCCCCAGCCATCCGCGACACTGGTAACAAAATTTATTTAAGTTAAAAGCAAATGAAAATAATTTATTGGTAACAAAGCATATTTTTAAAATAGACAGCATAAATTAAATTTATAAAGTTGTTGGGTTACTGGTGTCTTTGAATATAAGTTTTATAAGTAGTATCTCCACAAGATCTGTGCTAATTAATACTTCAGATTAACAGAAGCAAATTATCCTTTTGTTTTCTTTAGAATAATGGATAATATGACCAATCAATAATCTAAATTAGGTATCTGAAATACTGATTAAAATTAGTGGCCAAGATTTTATGAATTTATTTAATAACAAAGCAGATACCAAGATTACAGGCTAAGCAGTCAGCTTCTGGAACAAGTAGTAAAGTATTATAATACTGTGTTTCCTTTAGAAACAAGCCCAGAAAAAAAAAATCTAAGTGCCCAGGGTCCAATAAAAACAACATTTATATAGCACTTTTTCATACAAACAGTGTAGCTCAAAGTGCTTTTAAAACTAGTATAAGAAAAATTACACTTACAAAAAGTACATAAAGAGAAAAAACAGACATCCAGTAAATGTCCAGTGACAGTAAATTGAATTACATCTTAATCTGAGTAGTTGTGGGGTCTATGGTGGATATAATAAGAAAGGTTTAGTATGTGGTTTGTCAAAAATGCATTGTGCTCTGTTCTGTCGGCCGGGGAGGAAAGGCAAACAAATCTCCTGGGTTATAGAAAAAACAAATGTTTAGAGGTTTGTGGTGTATGGCCGGCCGTTTATCCCAGCCAATACCCCCAAGCCGCCAGGTGGAGCCCTTCCTGCAGTATGGAGGTTCCCCGAAGACCAGCAGGGCATCGTGGACATTGCAGTTTTTATACACAGCCCTGCTGGATGCCATGGGGGCCACTAGGAGACGCTGCAGGGGGGAACAACAGTTATTTACCCTACGCCCCAGAAATACGTCCGAGTCACATGGACAAGGGGAATGACGTGCTTCCGGGGTGAAGAAAAGGACTTTTTACCTGACCCGGAAGTGATACAGGATCACATGGACTGGGGATTGGGAACACTTCCGGGTCAGGGAATATAAAAGGACTCTGGGAACTCCAGACGACGAGCTGAGCTGGGTGGAAGGGTGACAATGCGTCTGGGAGTTTTGAGGATTGATTTATTGTGTTTATTATTGTTTGGTTTATGAGTATAGTGGAGGAGAGGGTGCTTTGTGCACTGTGGCGAATAAATAAAGTCGATTATTGGACTTTTACCTGGTGTCTGGAGTCTTGGACAGGGGTTCAAGGGAGCGAAACAGCCCCAATCTGTCATAGGTTCCAAGAGCAAATGGCCGTCCAGTCCCACCTGACATTCTCAAAACATTAACGTCTACTGTTTCTGTTAATTACAGGCATATGCTGGAGGCCATCCACCAGATGTAAATCAGGAAATGGGATTAGGTGAGACACAGTCACTACCCTCTCTTCCTTCCTCCACCCAGGCAGGAGGACAGCCCCATTCCAGATGAATGACCTTACTTCTGGTGTGTTTTGAAAGTTCCTCCTCTTCCGGTCAGCAATAAATAAAGACCTATTTATTATCACACCTACGAAAGCTGTGCCATCAAAAACTTGACAAAGATATTACAGTCATGAGCTGTAGTGCAGTCATAGGTGTAGAAGGAGTAAATCAGTGGACTCAGAACACAGCTCTGTGGGGCCCCAGTGTTGAGAGTGAAAGATGATGAAACTACCTGGGGTCCGTCTGTCAGGAAGTCAAAAATGCAGCTGCACAATTAAGAGCTCAGACACACGTCCATAAGCTTGGTGAGGAGCTTAGAGAGGATTATTGGATTAAATTCAAAGCTTTAGTTTATTAAAAGCATTTGTTCATAACTCCCTTTCTTGTTGTCCAGGTGGGCCAGTACTGTATGAAGGATTAAGGTGATGGCATCCTCTGTGGATCTACTGGAGTGAAATGCAAACTGTAATTCATCCAATTCTTTTAACAGAGAAGAGCATGTGTATTTTTGACTAGCCTTTCAAAACACT
>JANRMT010051879.1:0-12315 GCA_026402145.1 Polypterus bichir lapradei | reverse complement strand
ATGCCTGCCTAAATAAGTCACCCTCGCTTCGCTCTTACTTTTTTACCGTTCATTTAATCATGGCTAGTGGCGGAAAAATTATAAAATGGAAGGAGGATTACACTGAGTATGGCTTTACCAAAACAATTATTGATGGCGAATCGATTATTCATAAAGCTTGAATAGGTGATCTGTTTTTGTGTGTTAACCTCATATCTTTTCATACTTCTTCTCAAACCAAGGTGGTGCGAGGCTAAAATGAATTGGGATGCGCTGATCAATGTTATCGGTGTACCAGGAAATCATGCATTGACAAAAGTTCCCCTTTGATTGTAATGCAAAGTGTGATTAAATGCATTATTTTTTAACGCGTTATGGAGCACATGCATCGAAGCTTCTCAGCTGTGCTTGTGCTAAGAAAATTAAACATTTTAAAAATAACGTAACACGATTGTCAATGTAACCTTTTGTAAGTAGTGCCTGGAGGATTCAGTGTGGAGAAAGTCTAGAGACAGAGTGTGTATTAACTTGTGGATTTCTCTGTATTTGGTGGCAGTGTGACGAAGTTGCTTCGGAAGACGGCGTTAGCCGCGGAGCTCAGCTCAGAGCGAAATGAGGTAAATGGGAGGGGAGATGATGACGTGACTCCCCCACCCGCCTTAACTGTCAATCCCCCACAAACACAGTCTCTCGAAATTTGCATAAGCACACCCCTTCACCTGCAATTTTAACTTAGTTACAAAGTGATCAAAACTCTCGTTTATATCCTGCGTCCTCTCATTAAACTTGTATCCCGCATTACCCGTGGGCACGAAAAGCACCAGCGGCAGCCTGTCTATTAAGTTAATTTAAAGTTTAGGTTTATACCTCGCTTTGTTTCCGAAGTAGCTGTACTGATGAATATGGTAGTATGTCACTCGCTCGCTTCTTAATGTTTCGCTGCCTTCTCAATTATATAATGCATGTTTTGTTCAGCGTATTTTGGAGCTCTTCCTGGTTTTCTACATAGTGCGTTGACAGTCAGTTCACGTGATTACGTGGGCGGCGTAATGATGTCACACGAAACTCCGCCCCCACGGCGGTCAAGCTCAACTCCATTACAGTAAATGGAGAAAAATACCTTCCAGTTATGACCATTACGCGTAGAATTTCGAAATGAAACCTGCCCAACTTTTGTAAGGAAGCTGTAAGGAATAAGCCTGCCAAATTTCAGCCTTCTACCTACACGGGAAGTTGGAGAATTAGTGATGAGTCAGTCAGTCAGTCAGTCAGTGAGTGAGTGAGGGCTTTGCCTTTTATTAGTATAGATATACAGCATATATATATATATATATATTTTTTAATAGCTCAAATCAAATAGTGTAAAAAAATACAAAATGTAAAAACAATTTGGGGTAGGAGGGTGGGACTTTTATTTATAGACACGATACTGTAGTTTGGTATTAAATCTAAACAATTGTTGTGATGTACACCAGTGCAGTCTTCATTATTCAGCAACAGCCTCCTTGTGTTCCATACAGGATTATGGCTAGGGTTAGTCTGGCCTTTTAAAACCTGGGGGATATCAAGAGGGGGCAGAGCTTCTGTTCATGTTCATGGTCAGGATGCTGAAGGCGGGAAAGGTAAGTATACTGACATATATACATATAGGCATATTCTCCAAAAGTTTGTCTTTGTTATTCGTAATTCTGTACCTTTAAATCCATCTCAATGATCACATTCAGGACAATAGATGATATTCCAGTTTTCACCATTTAATAAGATTCTGTTTACACTTACAAAAACACACTTTTAAACTATTAGCAGTAGGAGACTAGACTTTCTATGTTTCTGTTTTCTTTTTCGTATGCTTACACACTGACGTTGTGACTAAATATATTGTGACACAGGTTATATTTGTACCAGCTGTTTACAAAGTAAATCTTGAGTCTTAATAGATTTTTTTACTGCTCCACTCTATTTAACAGGCATCTAATGGCTATAAAGCCATATATGCATTAGTACATATTGCAATGTATGGAAAGGAGGATAGGAGAAATAAATGCAGATTATTCTAGGATTTTGCCTAAATTTAGGAAATCATTTCTTCAGAAAAGTCAGTTTGGATTTTGTGGTTTTCTTTTTTTGTCTGGGATTAGACAAGCTTTTGTGCTAGATTATTTGTCCTTAATTGTTTGTAAATCTTTAGTCCATTATTACCTTTCTTCTAAACACAACAATATCTTATTCTTAGGCAAGTCTTACACTCTAATTTTACCCTTTTCATTGTTTGATATAATGTACTGTAATGTACAGAATTCTTTTATACTTTTGATTACACACTGGCTTATTGTTTTCATTCACCAAAGCTACTTGTGACATAATCTGTGGGCATTTTATCTTAAAAAACGTGTCAGACTGATACATTGTACTTTAATAGCATTACCGGAAAATCCATTGTGCATCACATTTTTGAAATAATTACATCTGAAGGCTTGCACTTTCGGATAGCTAACATCTAAATGACTTGCCTTTCTGTCAGTTTCCCAAGGATATCTTTCATGCACTTGATGTTTTGAGATAATTGATTCTAGATAAGATGAGACTAGTCTAGCGTCTGTTCAAGCAGAATTTCTTGGATTGGTATTTGACATACATCTACTGAATATGATTACATAAGATTTATTTATGCTTTCTATAACAAAGTCTCAATGGGAAGTGTCCTCAGAGCATTATGTCATCCAGCTTTAAATCTTAGTAACGGCAGGGCAATCAATAAACATTTGATCATAATTAAATGTATACTATATATTAATATTAACTACCTGTATTATTATATTGATCAGGCATGTCAATAAACCTTTCCAGTTTTACTTTCTTTGGTATTTGTGTATCTACGGCGGATGCTTTTGTTAGTCATAGTTAGGTGGTCAAATTTCTGTTTTGTCTATGTCAAAGAAATTATTTTTATTTATTAATTTTACTGTCAATTGTAAAACTTTTACAAAGATCTTCACACTTTGTATCTTTTAAATATGACTTTAAATGCACTTTTGGGCGCTTCTGTGTTTTATTTTTTTTTTTAATTCTGAATTGTTACATTATATTCTTCTTTTTACATTTTCGGTTTCGGTTACAGGTTTAATTCTGGAAATATTGTATAATGCCACTGTAATGTAATGTGACATCATGTAAGGCTAATGCTCTCAGTTTTCTTACAACCACATAAAGATCTCAGAAATTAATTTCTTTATATTGATGTTTACATTTCACCTTATTTTTAGAGTGTTTTAACATTTGAAATGTAAAAGCTTTTAAGCGCAATTTGTTCCTAGGTACTAGAGCTTTTCTCATCATCCATACTTCTGTCCTTCTATTCATTTATTCAATCATATTATAAAATTCAAAACTCCAGGAATCGAGTGAAAATGGACAAAATCATAAATCACAAGGAGAAGAAAAAAAAACGCAATGCCAAAGCTGTTTTTCTCTCAGAATATATAGCTAAAACAGATGGGTGGCCCCCCAGCTGCAATATTAGGTGGCCCCATGAGTTTCTAAATAAATGGGGTTGAGCAATGAGCAAAGAAAACTAATATGTAAATGTATAAAAGAAAGATAATATCAAAAATAAGATTTCTAACATAACATGACAATTAATATTCAAAAGATAACAAAAATATTAAATAAAGAATAAACGTCAACTAGGACAAACACCCTGACTGAACCGTGGAAATTATGAACCTGCCTCTCAAAAATAGCAAAAGCAAATACAAAAAAGACAGAACTTTACCCCTTTAGGCCCACTGAGGAGGCCTAACCCTTGGCAGCCTGATACCAGACTGAAAAGACAGGAGGCTGACCTACACTAGTCCATAAAAAGGGGCTAAGGTTTAAAACTGTAAAATATCTAAAAAAAATACTCAGAATTGGAAGAGAGGGGGAAAAAATTAAAAAAAACTCTTGCCCAGGAATAACACAGGAATTATTTCTTTAGATTTAAATACTTAATTAGAAAGTACAAAAGTAACAAAAAGCAGAGAAATAAAAAGGAGCAAAAATAGGCTAAGGCTACAGATCCACAAATCAGTAAACAGTACTTTCAATAGTAGTTTAAAAACCCAGGACATCTAATAATAAAAAGCACCAATGAAATAAAGTATTCAAAACCAAAAATGCTGAAGATGAAGTGAGAAATTGCCTCTTTGTGCTAAATAATAGCTTGGGGCCAACGCAGCAGCTGCATATTCAGGTGGTCTTGCCTCTAGAGGCTCCACATATATGACACAGGGTAGATAACAAAATTACATTTATTTTAAAAGTGACAGAAAATATCAAGTAAATAATATTCATCACATTACTACATGAAGACAAGGTAGACAGAAAAAAAGAAAAAAATTAACAATACATAAAAAAGAATATTAGAAAACAACAAAACATATAAATAAACAGATAAAAACACTTGAGCCAGGGAAAGAGCAAAGGCTGAACCATGACACTTATAGACCTAAAAACTCAGAGTCTGGCTGGTGCACTGCCTATGTGACATTTGCTCTTCCTATGCATGGCTTTTACTCTCGATACTCCAGTTTTCCTCCCATAACCCAAAGCTGTCTGATTAAGTTTACGTGACAACTCACAACCAGGCCCATTGTCAGTTAATGTGAGTTTGTGTACAAGTGTAGTCTGCAATAGACTAGTGCCTCATTTAGGGTTTAATCCTTTCTTGTGACCCTTCAAAGCAATGCTATACAAAAGTCTCTGGTGGTTCTGACCTGTCCAAATTCCCATATTGGGCAAAATACTATCACTCTGTGTGTCACTCTTGTTTCTAAATTGGAGATTAAAAAGCCAAGGTTAAAATGTTCTTCATTTTCCATATTGAGGTACTTTTTAATGTGACACCTGCTTTCCAATGCTTGACTTTATCCCACTGGATTGTACTTATATCAAAATACTGGTACATGGTTACTAACAAAATGTATCACTGTTATGTTTATTCATTTTTTGAGTCTAATTCTGTCGTGCTATTGTTCTTCTTTTCCTATTTCTTCTTCCTTAGTGTGTCAGGGATAAGATTGAATGTATTTTCAAAATCTTTTCATTGCATCTAGGATTCTCTATGGATTGTTTTTTAAGGTTTGCTTGAATTAAGGATTTAAAGGAAAACTGCTGTAGTATTATTTATTACTATTCCATCATTCCTTAGTTTAGAGATAGTTATGTTGAAATACTTTTGAAATTTCTTTTATTCAATCAGTTTTTAAACCACGAGCATAAAGTCAAGACAGCCATCACATACTGAACTTGAATTAAGTGACTTAGGTTTTACAGCTTTGTGTGTATGTGTTGTCACGCACGTGTGAGTAGGAGACCGCGGACGGACCTTAACACGCTTGGGAAGACATTCGCCGGCAGGGAGTGGCGGGGTACTAACCTTTCTCCTTTTCTTTCTTACAGAAAAAAAGACGCCCTGCCGCCATAAGCCTCATTCTTCCCGCAGCACGTTACTTCCGCCCTTCCTCCTCCATTGTTCCTAACGTCATTGATCCCATCTTTCCCCACAGTTCCTTCCCAGCATTCCTCCACTTCCGGCTCCTCCTCCATAAAATGTCCGCCGATGCCATCTTTGGCGTCGTGCATGTGTGAAGTTTTTGTTTATGTACTTGACCCAGAATTTTGATTTATACTGTGGATAATTTTTCACTATACGGGGCCGGAAACCCCAAACCTTTATGTTGTCTGTTGCTTCATTTATTACAGTGGCGTGGCCGGCAGGATACTTGTTCCAGACAAATGACGGAAGGACAGGACCTCAACACAGTGCTGCAGGGGATGAACGCCCAGATTCAGTCCCTGCAGCAAGTGCAAGCCGCTACCACCTGGGAGTTGGAGGCAACGAAGGCCAGGTTGGCAGAAGCCCAGAGGGTAAGGCCCGATTCGCCTTGACCGACGCCTCCGCCTCTGGTACCCATGACTGACGCAGACGACGTCGAGTCATACTTGGGCATTTTCGAACGGACGGCCACCCGGAACAAGTGGCAGCGGTCCGAGTGGGCATCCATTCTGGCGCCCTACCTGAAGGGGCCCGCGCAGCGGACTTACTATGATCTTCCTGAGGAGGAGGCCGCGGACTACGACCTCCTAAAACCGGAGATCCTGGCACGCTACGGCATCACGCCGGGCCAGCAAGCGGGAGAATGGCGGAACTGGCAATTCGACCCCGAGAAGCCAGCCCGAGCACAGGCCTTTGAGTTCTGGGGAAAAATGGGGCGTTGGCTATGGCCCGAGGGGCCCCAAGCCCGGAAGGTGGTGGAGCAGGTGGCCTGTGAGGACTTGGTCAACGCTATGCCCATGTTCCCTCGCCCAGTAGGTCCGGCGCCATCCTTATAAGGACATGCCAGGACTCCTGGAAGTCCTCGAGCGTCCGCTCGCGGTCCTCCGAGCCGGGGGGTCAGAAAGGCAAGCTTGTGGTTCCTTCCCACCCTCAAGCCCCCTCGACGCGCTGCAGAAACGCAAGGAAAAGCCGGCCTCCCCGCGCTGTTACAAGGGCGGTGAGACCGGCCACCTGCTGCCGACCTGTCCCTTGAATTCAGCCATGGAGCCGATGGACTGCACCTGGGCCACAGCGGAAAGGTACTGTACCCCGTCGCATCCCTTGGCGAGTCTGAACACGGGAGTGGTGTTACTGAATGGGCACTCGGTGGTGGCTCTGTTTGACTCCAGCAGCAACATAACCATTGTTGCTCGCCGTTATGTGTTACCGCGACAGTGGCTAAAGCAACATCTGCAAGTCACTTGCGTGCATGGCGAGACCATGTCTTACAGTTCCGCACAATGTTACATCGCTTGGAAGGGGGAATTGACTAAGTTGGTGGTCGCGGTGTTGCCTGAACCCCCCTATCCGGTGATTTTGGGACAAGACTGGTCACACAAAAAATGCGGTAAGACACACACCGCTCCCGGGGCCTCGTTGGGTCTGGCGATGAAGGAGCGAGGCGCCCTTCCCGCGGTCTCCATGCCGTGCTCTGGGGCAGGCCCTAATGGCGCAGGCACATCGGGGGACGCTTCCTCGGCGACGGACCCAGACCCAGAAGTATCCGCCGGGGAAGGAACGAGCCAGGGTACTCTTCCGGTGGCCAGCTCACAAGACCCTCTGAGTAACTTGAATCACCAATTTCGGTCCACGCCTGCCTCATTTAAGAGGGAGCAGTGGAATGACGATTCCCTGCGGTTTGCCCGGAATGCGGTTGTTCTCCCAGGCAGCTCACAAGCTGACGGATCCATACCACGCGAGCCCTTTTTTGTGCTTGAGAACGATCTGGTGTATCGGGTGGCAACCCACGAGGGTGAGGTGCGGAAGTTGCTGCTAGTTCTGCGTACCTTCCGGCGGGAGATATGTGAACTAGCTCATGCTCACCTCCTAGGCGCCCACCTCGGGGCCGAGAAGACTTTAGAGAGGATAAAACTCCGCTTTTACTGGCCCGGGATCAACGAGGAGGTCCGGCGTTTCTGCCAATCCTGTCCGGAGTGTCAGATTCGCCAGATTCCTAGGAGGGACCGCGCTCCTCTCGTCCCTATACCCCTGATCGATATTCCCTTTGACAGAATAGGGGTGGACTTAGTAGGACCCCTGGAAGCCTCAAACCGTGGCCATAAGTACATATTGGTCATGGTGGATTACGCCACCCGATACCCAGAGGCGGTTCCCCTGCGCTCCGCTAACACCAAAAATATCGCACGGGAACTAGTCAACCTATTTTCTAGAGTGGGTATTCCCAAAGAAGTCCTCACGGACCAGGGTACACCCTTCACCTCGGATACATTCAGGGAGGTTGCCAGATTACTCCGGATAAAGCACCTGAAGACGTCTGTCTATCACCCGCAAACAGACGGGTTGGTAGAGCGTTTTAATCAGACGCTTAAACAGATGCTCCGCAAAGTAGTCAACGCGGATGGCAGGAACTGGGACCAGCTCCTACTGCTCGTGCTTTTTGCCTACCGGGAAGTGCCCCAGGCCTCTACGGGCTTCTCCCCGTTTGAGTTGCTGTATGGGCGACAACCCCGAGGGATTTTGGACATACTAAAAGAGGGCTGGGAGGGCGAGGCCCTTCCCTCCTCCAATGTATTGGAGTATGTCGCGCAACTGCGCGACAGGCTCACTAAAATCAGGCCGCTCCTAAAGGACCACGTGACTCGTGCGCAAGCAGCGCAAGCCCGGTGTTACAATCGTAACTCCGTCCTCCGGGAGTTCCACCCGGGGGATCGAGTGATGGTGTTTGTTCCTACCTCCCACTCTAAATTACTAGCTCACTGGCAAGGGCCATACAAGGTTAAGGAAAGAAAGGGGCTCGTCGACTATTTGGTTAAACAGCCCAATCGTTGGCCGAGTGAGAGGATCTACCGCGTAAATTTATTAAAACCTTGGAAGGACAGGGAGGAGTCTCCCGAACCACGTAGATCCCTCTCCCTATTCACATGCACGTCTGCTCTTAACCTCGGTGACGAGCTAACACCCCTACAGCGGCAGGAGATAACCCACGCAATCCGGGCCGTCCCTGAAGTAGTGAGCGAATCACCGGGCCGGACCTCGCTGATTGAGCACGACATAGTCACGGACCCCGGAGTAATCGTCCGGGAGAGGCCCTATAGACTCCCGGAGGCAAAACGTGCTAAAGTCGAACTGGAGGTGCAACGGATGTTGGATATGGACATTATTGAGGAGAGCCATAGTCCCTGGTCCAGTCCTATCGTCCTCGTCTCCAAGCCGGACGGCTCCTGGCGGTTCTATAACGACTTTAGACGTCTGAATGAGGTCTCCAAATTCGATGCCTACCCGATGCCCTGTATAGATGACCTGCTTGAGTCGCTGGGTACAGCTCGATACTTGACTACTCTTGATATGACGAAAGAGTATTGGCAAATTCCCTTAACGGCATCTGCAAAAGAGAAAACAGCCTTTAGCACCCCTAGCGGACATTGGCAATACAAGGTCCTCCCATTTGGGCTGCACGGGGCCCCGGCGACCTTTCAATGTCTGGTGGATAGAGTGCTGAAGCCCCACCAGTCCTATAGTGCCGCCTACCTGGATGACGTAGTCATCTATTCCGGCACCTGGAAGGAGCATCTATTGCAGGTCTCCGCTGTCCTCGTGACACTAGCTAAAGCCGGCCTCCGCATAAACCCCCGTAAGTGTTTTTTTGGCTTGAAGGAGGCCAAGTATTTAGGCTACCTGGTGGGACGAGGACAGGTGAGACCACAATGTTCAAAAATCAAAGACATCTTGGAATGGCCCCGTCCGAATACCAAGAGACAGGTGCAAGCTTTCTTGGGGTTGGCGGGGTACTACCGCTGGTTTGTACCCCGTATCTCCGAAAGGGCAGCTCCCTTGACCAATTTAACAAAGAAGGGCGCTCCCTTATACGTGGTATGGAACGATAAGGCGGACCATGCATTCAGTGACCTAAAAAAGGCCCTAACGTCGGCACCAGTATTAAGGACACCTGATTTTGGTCTACCTTTTATTCTCCAGACCGACGCTTCGGACACAGGCCTGGGCGCCGTGTTGAGCCAAAGCGTCGATGGTATCGAGCACCCCGTGATGTACCTAAGCCGGAAGCTGCTGGACCGAGAGACCTGGTATGCGGCAGTGGAGAGGGAGGCCTTGGCCATTAAGTGGGCGGTGACCCATCTCCGTTACTACCTGTTGGGCCACGAATTCACTCTGGTGACTGATCACGCTGCACTTCAGTGGATGTCCCTACACAAAGACTCGAATCCACGGGTCACCAGGTGGTTTCTGGATTTGCAACCGTATAAGTTCGCCGTCACTTATCGTCGCGGCAACCTTCAGGCCAATGCCAATGCCCTCTCTCGTATCCACGACCTCTCGGTTAGGTCCGCCCAACCTGACGGTTTTGGGCTGGGGGGGGGTTGTGTCACACACGCGCGAGTAGGAGACCACGGACAGACCTTAACACGCTTGGGAAGACATTCGCCGGCAGGGAGTGGAGGGGTATAAACCTTTCTCCTTTTCTTTCTTACAGAAAAAAAGACACCCCGCCGCCATAAGCCTTTCTTCCCGCAGCACGTTACTTCCGCCCTTCCTCCTCCATTGTTCCTGACGTCATCGATCCCATCTTTCCCCACGGTTCCTTCCCAGCATTCCTTCACTTCCGGCTCCTTCTCCATAAAATGTCCGCCGACGCCATCTTTGGCGTTGTGCATATGTGAAGTTTTTGTTTATGTACTTGACCCAGAATTTTGATTTATACTGTGGATAATTTTTCACTATACGGGGCCGGAAACCCCAAACCTTTATGTTGTCTGATGCTTCATTTATTACAGTGTGTATATATATATATATATTATGAGGGGCCGTTCAGGAAAAAAAGATTGGTTCGTAAATACTGTATATACATTGGTTCAGATATATATATCGGTTCAGATACATTGGTTTGAATATATACATTGGTTTTAATACATCCGTTCAGATATATATTTCGGTTCAGATATATACATTGGTTGGGATATATTGGTTGAGATATATACATCGGTTTGAATACATCCAGTCAGATATATACATTGGTTTAGATATATTGGTTGAGATATATATAAATTGGTTTGCATAGATCCGTTCTGATATATATACATTGGCTGAGATACATCCGTTCAGATATATACATTGGTTTGAATACATCCGTTCAAATATATACATTGGTTGAGATATATATATTGGTTGATATACATTGGTTTAAATATATATATTGGTTAAAATAGATTGGTTTAGATATATACATCGGTTCAGATACATCCGTTCTGATATATATATTGGTTCAGATGGATCTGTTCAGATATATACATTGGTTGGGATTTATGGGCAGGCACAACGCGGCCACCCATGTTTAGCAGCTCCCTTTCGCTTCATCATTGCTTCAACACTGTTGTAATTATTGTGCACATTTTATACAAGTAGCATATGCCTGTCTGTCGCGTTTTGTTTCATAAGCCCTCTTCGTTGGGGGTCCTCGATTTCAAAGCACTTTTTTTCCTTTCATTATTTAAAACACTCGCACAGATACCCGCCTCTTCGCCTCGCTCCGTCCCGCCCCGGCTCATTGTACCTGCCTCACTCACTCCCTCTTTTCCCACCCATGACAGATTCTTCTCAAAAGCAGAGTTACCAGAAAGCATTAATCGCAACCACAGTACCTCCCATTTTTTCACCTCATGAAACGCTGGTTTATCATTGGTGGAAAGCCGCCCGGTGATATCTGTTATTCCGTATTAGCAGCATTTCATTAAAGGGCGATCTGCTTCAGCAAGGAACTTAGTCTTGTTTGCTGAAAGGATGTTATGCAGGAAAACACTGGAGTTGCTCTGTTACTTTAAATGTTGATCAGGGATCAAAATGACCAGAATATTCCCGCTTCACAAGTAACTTATGTTTAACTTTTTTATAGTAAAACTAACACAACCACACACAAGCACGTACACGCTCACACACACACTCAAACTCACAAATCGTGGGTTGCACGTACTACTGATTAAGCGAATCTGTCAAGGGCGATTATTTTTTCACCCCACAAAACAGATTCTTCTCAAAACCTGAGTTACCAGGAAGCATTGATAGCAACCGCCGTACCTCCCATTTTTTCACCTCAACAGACGCTGGTTTATCATTGACCGAACGCCGCCCGGTGATTTCTGTTATTCCTATTGGCAGCATTTCATTAAAGGGCGATATGTTTCAGCAAGGAACTTAGTCCTGTTTGCTGAAAGGATGTTATGGAGGAAAACACTGGAATAGCGCTGTTTCTTCTGAATGTTTATCAGTGATCAGGGACCAGAATGATCAGAATATTCCTGGTTCACAAATAACTGATGTCTGTTTTTATTGTAAAACTGAGAAAACCACACAAACGCGCGTACACAACACAAACACTCAAACTCACAAATCGTGGGTCTCACACACTACTGATTAAGTGTATCTGTCATGGACGATCATTTTTTTCACCCAATAAAACTTTAGTTCGTCAAAGTTAGAAAGCAGCGCGGTGATTTCTATTATTCCTTATTGGCAGCATTTAATTTAAAGATGAGTCTCTTATTTTGACAGGACGATCTTTTTTTAGGCTTAAGCATTTTTGATTGACTTACAAAAGAAAACAGTTATTACTTACCCTCTTTGCTTCAAATTGGCTTTTTAAAAAAGCTTTTTGATATAATTTGTTTATGACAGTATAAAATAACAAAAGTAGTGCTCAAAATTATAATGCGCCTATCTAACAGGAAGAGGTGGTGGTAAGAGTGAGATTGCTGACTCGCAGTTAAATGATCACTGGTTTGTGTCCGGGG
>JANRMT010051872.1:0-25261 GCA_026402145.1 Polypterus bichir lapradei | reverse complement strand
AATTAAGCAAACATCAATATGAGTCTAACTCAAAACTTTAACTTTCTAAGATTGGCTCTTACACGCACTGTAAAATGTTAAATCACGTTGGACCACATTAATTTTCACAGTTTTGTGGCAAGACATATTCCTTATACATTAAAGTTGTGTTTAACATTTTTGACTTGTGCAGAACCAAAATGTGGACTATTATTTTTTTCAAATAATGAATCAGTTTGAAATGATGCTGATTAATGTAAATGCTGTAGAATATTTTGCCATGCTGTTAAAATAGCATAAGAAGCTGGTGTGCAACGGCTGTGTGAATAAGTAGCTGACTGTAAGCATATACTGGAGGTAACTAGGAGTGAATAAAAAGCCAGCTGAATGTGCACCTAACTTCAGCCCTGTGATCATTTCAGAATTAAGGGAAAATACTGTTAATAATAAAATAACCACCAAGCCCTTTCACAAACATACAGGGACATGCAAAAGTATTCAATCACTTTAAAGGTCATCCTAATTTTCTGTATGACAAAAGGTTTTTCCACATGTTTGTTCATTCATTCTTTTTAATGTTAACTCTTGTGCTGTAACAATACATTTCCAAATTCTAAATAAGCCGTTTTCTGTAGATATTTAACTGAAGAAGAAAAACTCCAAAGTTGGTGTTTGCATTAAGTATTCAAGCCCAACACATTCACACTTTGTCAAGAACCCTTTTGCTGCCGTAACAGCCTTCGTTCTTTTGGGGTATGTAAGTAGGCCCCAGTTGTGCACATTGCTCTGGAGTGATTCTGTCCCATTCTTCTTGGCAGGATTTCTAGAGACCCTCTATGTTGGTGAGAAGGCACCTCTGAACAGCAGTTTTCAAATAGTGCCACAGATTCTCAACAGGGTTAAGATCAGGGCTTTGACATGGCCACTCCAAAACAGTCACTTTTCTGTTTTTGAGTTATCCCAGTGTCACATTGGCCTAATGCTTAGGGTCATTATCATGTTGAAAGATGAATCTTCTCCTGAGCTTTCATAGCAGACTGGAACAAGTTCTCTTTCAAAATTGTGCAGTATTTCTGTCCATCCATTGTCTCTTCAACCCTGACAAGATTCTCAGTCCCAGCGCATGAGATGACACTGCCACCACCGTATTCCACAGTAGGAATGTTGTTTCTTGAGCCCTGGGCAATGTTAGTGTTGCGCTTCACACACCTCTTAAGTCTGACCAAAAACGTCTATTTTGGTCTCATCTGACCGCAAAACCTTCTCCTACATTTTAACTGGGTCTTTCTCATGCTTTGTGGCAAATGCCATATGTTCTTTTATGTGGACCTTCTTAAGGAATGGCTTCTTTCCTACTAACCTCCCCTGTTTAATGGAGAGCTCTTGAAATTGTGGATCCCTGCACCTTCACTCCAGCTGCAGCCAAAGAGCGTGGCCGACGTCTAAGAGTGGTGGTTGGATTTCTAGTCGCTCCTCTCACCAGTTGATGTCTCACTCTGATGTTGAGTTTTGAGGTACAGCCTGTTCTAGTCCGAGTCTGTGTACTTTGATGAACCTTCCACTTTCTGATGATGAATCCAACAGTGCACAATCAAGTCAAGTCGAGGAGCATGCACTGGTACAGGGTGTTGCCACACCCACTACATGGTGAAAAAACTCGGGATCCCATTTGGCAAACCCCCAGGCAGACACGCGGTCCAGCCCCACATTCCAGAAATGAACCTCTATCTGCCACAGCCAGGTGTTACGTGGGCGACCCCTTGGCCTGGTCCAGCCACTCGGGTCCCCAACAATGAGGATCCTACGAGCTAGATCATCCTCGGGGAAACGCGACACATGGCTGTAGTGCCGTAACTGACGCTCCCTCACAATGCAGGTAATGTGCCTCATTTGGGACTCCATGAGCAACAGCAAGCGGTTTGTCAAACCAGCGGTACCCAAGGATTTTCCGGAGACACAGTACCAAAGCAGACCAGTCTTCGTCTTGGGTCACTGGATAGTATCCGTGTCTCGCAACCATATAGCAAGACAGGAAGCACCAGGACTTGGACCTTTAGCATAGATATCGGGAGCGCCACACACACACCCCTTTCCAGTGACCTCATGACCCCCCATGCTCTCCCAATCCATCTACTGACTTCATAGGAAGAGTCACCAGAGACATGACTGTCACTGCCAAGGTAAGTAAACCTCTCAACAAGGTTGACACTCCTTTTGCATAGATATCAGGAGCAATGGGACATTCGGACTCTTTTTTTTTTTGTTATTTTTATAACCATTCCCTCCCTTGTGCATTTCAATAACTTTGTTTCTCACATCAGTAGAATGCTCCTTCGTTTTCATTTTTGCAGTGACTGTCCACCAAAGATTGCGGCCCTTACAATGGGGGCTGTTTATATCCAGAGGGATAGAAAGGACTCACAAGTAGCACCTCGTCATGTTTAATTATGACTGTCACCTTTGTAATTAATTTGTCATTGGTGTAAATAAAGATGGAGCTTCCAAAGCACAGAGGTTTAAATACCTATGCAAACATTAACTTTGGAGTTTTTCTTCTACAGTTAAATGTCTACAGAAAATTGTTTATTTTGACTGTGGAAATGTTTTGTCACAGCATAAGAATAATACTGAATGAATACTTGTCTGTATAAATCTTTTGTCTTGCAGAAAACCGCTGCTGGATTATGTGAATTTCCCCTTGGGATTAATAACCTACCCTATCCCTATCCCTATTCCTATCCTATCCTATCCCTATTCCTATCCTATCCTATCCTATGCTATCCTATCCTATCCTATCAAGGGATTGAATACTTTTGTATGCCACTTAATGTTTGTGAAAGGGCTTAGTGGTGATTATTTTTTACATCTGAAATAATCACAGGAATTAAGTTCAGCTGGCTTTTTATTCACTCATAGCTACACATTTGCTTACAGTCAGCTACTTATTCACAAACCAGCTTCTTCAATGTTAAGAGCAAGGCAAAATATTCTACAGCATATACACTAGTTGGCAAACTGATACATTATTTGAAAGAATAAATATTCCACATTTAGGACTTGGAACGGGTTGAAAATGTTAAACTCAACTTTAACAAAGGAATCTGTCCTGGACAAGTTTATATTATGTCATATAATATACGCGTACACATTGTAGATGTGCAAGCATTGGGGCATTGTAGTTAGGACTTTGTCCTCTAAACCCTGCATTTGTCGATTCAAGTCCTGATAGTGACACTGTGTGACCATAATCATGTCACTTCACCTGTCTAGGCGGCACGGTGCGGGATCGCTGGACATAAGAAATGTAACCAGTAGTAACTAAATGTTATGCTGGATAAAGGCGTCAGTCGTAAATGTAGAATATTTTGCCTTTAGAATAAGTAACTAGTTTGCAAAAGCTGTGTGAAAAAGTACAGTCGCGGGTTGCAAGCCAGCATGTAGCTGGAAGCGAATAAAAAGACGACCAAAATACGTACTTCAGCCTTGTGTTCATTGCAGAATGAATGGCAGATTATGTTAAATAGTAATAATTACCACCAAGTCCTTTCGCAAACCTATTGTGTGGAAAAAAAATGCTCCGCTGTTTAAACCCAGATCCGTCTCCTGTCAGCTTCTCTACACACTCCATCATAGACATATATAGGTAGACGCCGCATTCACTGTGTTGCCCAGTCGACGCAATACATCAGCGCATTCACCATATTGCGAGTGGCAAATGTGCCATTTAAACTAATACAGGTAGACGTGGAAATGGGGTTTTCTGATGAAAAAAATGTTTAAAACAGTATCATTTACATGCAACAGATTTTGGCGAATCGTTCAAATGCAATTATTTATATCCATTTATACACTAATAATGGCAATTATTAAATAATAATAATAATTATTATTATTAAATAATTCCTCCTATATAAGTAACATTTTTTGGACTGCCTTCTTTCATCTCCGAAACATTTCTAGACTTCGTCCATTTCTTAGGCAACACAGTACTGAAGTATTGGTTAATGCCCGAGTCACCTCACGTATAGATTATTGTAATGCTATTCTATCTGGCATCCCACAAAAACATATCCATCACTTACAACGTCTTCCGAATTCTGCTGCCAGGATAATAACCTGCTGTTCTAAATCCACTGAACATATCACACCTATTCTCTCTCTCCAAACTTCACTGGCTCCCTGTTAACTACAGAATACAATACTAAATACCGCTCTGCACATTTAAAGCTCTCCACAGTTTTGCTCCCCCTACCTCACTGATCTCCAACAGACTTACACTCCTCTCGCTCACTCAGATCCTGTAATTTGAGAGTATTCAGTCTGGCAATATGGTGCAGCCTTAGTTTGTGGAAGACAGACAGAACTAAACACATGAACATAAAATGATGGTTGTCAATTTCAAACTGTGTTTCCTCAATGTGCTCCTTGAGAAAAAACACATCATCTGAACCAATCTCAGTCCGAACAAACTGATTGATCAAAGATACACTGACAGCTTGCCCTAATGTCGACTGTCGGATAACACGCTCAGCTACTTTGACCACCTTGACTGGACCCTCAGAAGGAATCATCAAACCTCCTTTGTTTTTTTAATGTAAGCAAGTGGTAGCTTTGATCATATGATGCCGGTACAGCATCTGTTACCAAACTAGCACGGCACACATCACAGGACAGCTTTCTCAAAATCCCGTCTAAGGGCTACCTGACCTCCCACTGCTTCCTGAGGTGGATTTCTTTGTGAAACCTTCAAAGTTTGAGAAATGTTAACAACTAACAACAATCTACATAGTTAGCGGCTAAATACATTTAGCCAAAACGTTGTTTGGAGGCTCACTTGAGCACATAAATGCATAGCTTTGCTATCTTAGACTGGCGTACTAAAGTTATGATTATAAAACGGGATTTTCTAATGGCCAAATATAACCAAACCAATTGTTCAGCCTTACCTATGAAATGTAATCCCCCGAGATCTGGTTTGGAGTGTACAGCGGTTTGTACATTCTCAAGCAGCACATTATTCATGACTTCACTCCACAGCAGTGCCACTTGCAATATGGCGACGACGTTGACGTACAATTCTGCTGGTCATGCGGCGTCTAGTAATTCTATGTCTATGCATTCCATACTCTACCGGCCCCTGAGTTCCTGTTTCTTGCCCCACCCATTTCCTCTGAAGATCACGTGATCAACCAATATCGATATAGTTCATACAGGGTGCTCATGCATAACCAGTATGTTCCGTACGAGAAACCGACATGGTACACACACAACCAATAGAGTTCAAGCGCAAAACCGATATGCTACCCACATAAAACCAGTATAAGACGTGCATGAAACCAATATAATACATACACAAATCCATCGTTAGACCGGCACAGGACACAAACCGATAATATGCGAGCGTAAACTGATGCAGTTCACTCACAACCAGTCATATACACACGCGAATCAGTATAGTTCATATGCAAACCAGTGCTTGGCATATACAAACAGATATAGTTCATGCGGAAACCGATAATATACGGACACGAACCAATATAGTTCATATGAATGAAGCCAGTATTGTTCACGCGCAAACCAATTAAGTATGCACGCAAACCGATGGTAATTATTCATAAACCAATAATGTTCACACGTAAACCAATAGTTTTTGTACAAAAATATATGATTTTTGGCCTGTTTGGCCCCTCATACACTTGTCTCTGTAGTGGACTTTCCCCTAGTGGAGCTGCTTCTTCAGCTCTGACTGCACCACCTTGATTTCATCCTAATCTCCAGACCTGCAGGTTCTTTTCTTCATCTTCAGTAGGCTTTCAAGTTTTTTGCAATCCATCATTTGTTGTTAGGGAAACAGCACACTGTTTTTGTGAGGACTGTGCTATCCACACAAAGTTTGATGTGATCTGTGCAGATACAGTGGCAGAGACCCTCAGTGTCCTGGCTGTTTGACTCACAAAGCAAATCCCACTCCCCGATCTCAAAGGCATCCTTCAGAGCTTCCTCAGCCTCCTATGTCCATTCCTGAATGGTCCTGGTGGTGACTGGCAGCTGCTGGACGATGAGTTTATATGTGGGTATGAGCTGTAACAAATTATGGTCTGGTCGGCATAAAGGTAGCAAAGCATTACAGTTATAGGCCTCTTTAACATTGGCGCACAGCAAGTCCTTTTTTTTTTTTTTCCTTTGTTGTACACTCCACAAACTGGTTAAAAATTGGTGATGGTCGAGAAAAGTGAAACAGGGTCAAACACCCCAGAAATTGTGATGAAAGCACTGGGATGGTCAGTAGGGAGTTTGCTTATTACAGAATACTAGCCAACCTGCGGCGTAGCATACGCCGCATATAATTATTTATTGATGAGTGAACACTTCCTGAAAGACACAGTTGTCCAAATGGGGAGGGTTTGAGGATACAACTGTCAGGGAATGAAAAGATGGAACTCTGGAGAGAGCAACATACAATTGTCCATGAGTGAAAACAGGTTTTGGCAGATACAGGCATATTTTTTTAAAGTAATTTTGAGTTTATACGGATGCATGCCAGTGGGAGTAAGACTTTTAAGAAATTCTTCGGGAAATGCGTGTTGATCTGCAGGATCGTCTGTGACGATGGAGTCAATGCTGGTAAAAGTTATTTCGTCGGTAGGGATAAATTTCAGCACCTGTTCATTAAGGTGTAGTGAGTCTTTGCTAATGACGCTTAATATAGCTCGCATACTGAGTTGTTCCAGAGTGACAGTTGAGAAGTCAATGTCGCCATATAATTGCCTCAAGAGTGATGTTGGAAGCCTGCGGAGGCTGAGAGTTGGCGGGCATTCACCATGACGTGGGAGGAGGGTTAGAGTGGGCGTTCGTGGCTCTTTCGTGCGTAACTCATGGGCGGGGCTCTGTTAGAGTTGGCGGGCGGTGCTTTGTGAGTTGGCGGTTGTGGCTCTCTGTATTGCTTGCGGTAAAAAGTCAACGTGGCTCAGAGGTGCATGTGGACTTTTGCACAGACGAAAGCGACTGAGGCTGTGTTTGGTGAGTTGTTGCGTGCGGGCAAATGAGCAGGCAGTGCACATGCCTTGAGAGCGACGCTGGACGTGGGAGGGCGGTTACAGTTGGCGTGCGTGGCTCTGTCGTGCGTATCCCATGACGCGGTAGGAGTGTTAGAGTTGGCGGGCGGGGCTCTGTCGAGCGTATCCCATGGTCTTAGAGTTGGCGGGTGGGGCTCTGTGAGTTGGCAGGCGTGGCTCTCTGTCTTGCTTGCACTCACTGTCTTGCGTGCCCTTAGTGAATTATACTGTATATATATATATATATATATATATACTAGCCATGTGTGCCCAACTATGTTGTGTGTGTTAAAGCTGTCTGTGAAGGGCTCCCTGTTTAAACGCGGCTGCCAGTCGTGAACTGGGCCCTTCGTCGCACAGCATTTTGATTTTTTTATAAGGGAAACAAAATTACAAAAGAAAACCCTTGGACATTGATTTGATAGGAATGGCCTACTCGGAATCACTGTCCGAATAGTAATTATGTGGTGGTGTAGGAGCATTTCTGTTTCTGTCCGTTCACTGTCTGTGTTGTTTTCACGACGCTGTCGTTTCCTCTCACGATGTCTTCTCAACCTTTCTGCAATTTCACAGGTTGCTTTGTGGCAATCCAAAGAGTAAGGCAATATACATGGAGCAATGGTTATAAAAGGAGGACACATAGGTATCCAGGCTCTTTAAAGCATAAATAGGGATCACTTCACTGACATGTGAGCAAGCCACGGTACAACTGTGAGACGCGCAGCACTCGCCGGCTACAACGTAACAATAATAATTTCCGGAACGTGCTGTTACGTTGTCATTCATTTTACCCACTCTCTTTCTTTCATTCATATGTTACGTAGGCAAGTACCTTTTATCTTCGGCAATCTCATTCTCTAACCAGGCCTCAGGAGCTAACCAGCGTAACACTGTCCACCACCCCTTTCGTTATTCCGGCACATTGTTGACATCCGTGAGTAACAACAACGTACTAAACTTGAAGGTGGTCTACGCATGCGTGGAATTCACGGACAAACAAAGATCAAGATCTAAATGAAGATCTCTTTAGTTAATTTAAAACACTACAATTTGTTTAGTTTGAATGTCTGTGTTTTGAGGTGTGACTGGCGTACTACAGTCTTCAGTAGTATAAGCCTGGAGGAGATTCTTAATGCAATGCCTATGTTTTAGCTGTCTCTCTACTGCCATCTAGTGCTTCTTCTTCTAATTCATTCGTGGACAAACAAAGATCAAGATCCAAATGAAGATTATATATAGAGATAGATAGATACTGTGTCTGTTGTGATTGCTATGTCTGCTGTGGGGGAATGTGAACTGTCAGCACAATGGCATGTGAAAACTCTCTCAGCATATAATGAGGTTGTAAGCTCAACATTCAGGTCACATACCTGTGCTTTAATAGTAATGTGTCCGGTGTTGCACCATTTTTCATTCACAACAATGGGAAGTCCACCTTCTTTCTTCCTACCACTTTTGTTGCTGCTTCTGTCCGCCCGCACAATTTTAAATCCATCCAGGGCACCCACAGTGTCCAGTGTTTCAGCTCTAAGCCTCGTCTCAATGAAGTACATGAGACTGCTGAGTTCGTATTCCCTTTGGCTCCTAATCTGCGTTGAGAGCTTATCCATTTTACTTACCAGCGAACTTGCATTGCCCTCTGTTTGTGGAGCGGGACACCTGCTCTGTTTTCCTCAGCGTCCACTCTATAGTTCTGCTGGCAGCCTATTGATTAGATCAGGCACTCTGGGTAATAAAGGGCGCAGGTCCAGCAGTTGCTGTCACAGGTAGGCGAGTCAAACCTTCCTCACAACTTTGGTTATCCAAGTTCTCCAGGAAAAAAAAAAAAGTAAATACAAAAAAACATGGGTGCTGCTGTTGCATGTGGCAATTTTTAAAATCTATGCATTGCTTGAATGGACAATTATATGAAAGTTAATTTTTTTCTTTTAATTGTTATAAAATATGACAAACCAATGTTTCAGTGCTAAAGCCAAAGCAGTAATGCCTGTTAGTGAGTATTAGAGAAGTTAATAGATTTTTGAGGTTTGTGTTACTGCCTCACGGTTCTAGCAGGCTGAATTTGATTCTCAGCCTGTTTTTTAAGTCTCTATGCAGTTTCCATGTCTGCTCTTTTATTCTGATTCTCTATGTTTCTCTAATGATGCTCAAGTTTATTGGCCTCGCAAGTCTAACTTGTCTTGGTGTAGTCATGAACTTGAATGTGAGTGTACCCTATGATGGTCAATAGCTGGTTCCTGACCTCTACAGGTACTCTGGTTTTCGTCTCACATCCCAATTTGTTTTGCACTGGACTGTGGTCGTGAGGTGGAAGATAAGTTCAATTTGGTGAGTGCTACATGTAACTGTATCACGCAGAGCCCAACCAGGCCGTGTGGGGCACCCCTGTGTCATACCCATATGTGAACAACCACAGTCAGGGCTGTGCCCAAACTTTACACCAGCTATTACAGACTGAAATCAAAGGCTTCTTCTTTTTGGGCATATACACCATCAGCATGGCACTGCCAGATCTAAACATTAGCGTGACAAATTGTTTGTGTACTGAAGTGACTTTAGCTGCAGGTGGAAGTCCCATTTTACTTATGGAGCCAAGCCAAGTTGCATTGCATTACAGCAGTCTATTAGCCGGTGAAAGCTGTGTGAAAAAGCTGTCTGTTGTTACGGTCTTGCCTTTGTCCAGTCTGATAGCGGTCACGGGACATCGTATCTTTGATTGCCAGTACAACACACAGTTTTGAGCAGGCATCAGCCACAGAGCTGCTCTTGTCAAAAGAATGGAGATAAATGTCATCAACCCAGAGAGGGACAGTGTTCCTGTAGGGGTCGCTAGCTCCCTAGTTGGAATAAGTTCTTTTGCAATTTTGGCGTTTTAAGTAACCAAACACTATATATAGATATGAAATTAAAAGGTGCTATCCCTCCCATAGTGATATGGTAGTAAAAATCACATAAGATAAAATAAGCTTTCTTTAATGATGATTTACACAGCATTACAGACAAAAGGAAGCCATGACAAGACTTTATCAAGGTGGGATCTCAATGTATACAGTCTGCCATGTTTCATCATTTCGCTGGAAGGGTTTTCACGATGGATGATGATATCACCCATCCGTCCGTCGGCTTCGAGGTATTTGGCTGCTATCCAAGTCTTATATACTGGTTTCTCCACGTGCAGGCCCTTACTTAGGTTCCAAACAAGGGAAGGAGAGGATTCTATTTCATCTCTAACATACAGAAATAGTACAATGCCCATTTTCGTAGTTGTACCTTCTCTCTTCAAATGCTTGCCTAGCAGTTCTAAATGCTGAGAGCCCCTGTGTGCTAACTTTGGCCAGGCCTATACATGTGAGTGGATTTATTAAATATTTTTTTGTACAGAGCACAGTGACATTAAACTTATATTCTTATTACAGACAGGCAAGTTCGTTGTACCATGTGAATGTCGCTGAGAGAATAAAATTGAATAATAAAAAAGCGCTAACTTTTACAAGTAGCCAAAATTTATACCGGGAGTTAGAGACTCAAATCAAAAATGTTTTTATTATTTTGTAAAAATAATAATAGCAGCTCACTACTAAAAATGCGGATTGCCCGGTTCTCGAACCCGGGACCTTCTGGCTATAAGGCAGCAGTTCTTATCTCTGCACCATTCAAGAATACGTGTAAAACTCCCTGTCGACTGACATTTTGAGCTTAAGTTATTAACTCATTGACAGCCACTTGTAAATTGAATTTTTTTTTTTTTTTACTTTGGTTATTTTTTTTAATAAAAGCGCATGGTTTATTTGATATTTGGACTAAAGTCTTCACACATTATACAGTTCTTGTCATTATTAGTATAACATGGAAAAAGTTTCTGCTTTAGGTATGTGTTGAGCATTTCTTGCATCTCTTGCATTTCCTTTCATCCTTCACTTACCCAGATCTTTGTAGACATGGAACACACATGAAAGGCATGTATTCCAAATAACGATATATTATTTACCCAAGACAACTCCAGATCTCTCATGCAGATAAGGAATCTTGGCTTGAGCTGGGAGAACTTTTTGCCCGCAAGCTGAGCTCCGTCAAGGCGGGGAATGGGACAGCAGGCTACAAACACTTTGAGCTACATTTGTATGAAAATGTGCTATATAAATAAATGTTGTTGTTGCTGATAGACACATTTACAAAGCAGAAGATGCTGATGGAGAGGTGTGAAGGGATTTAAAGTGGGCCGGGATTACGAGTTTTTTCGTAGGCCTCAGGAATTCTAGTTTTAAAGAGAAAGGTTTAATGCCCCCCGCCACCCCCTGCCCTGGCGTGGAATTGCCTTCTTTTGGTCTTTCTAGCTGCCTCCCATGCACATGTGTATAATACGGCCCTCCCCTTAGCCCAGACCCACCTGTTTGGGTATACATGGCCAGGAGGTCGTAACACAGAGAAAGGGCATTGAAATTGGCTTGTAGGACACCCTGGTGATTAACGACCGAAAACTTGTATGACTGTAGGTCCAAGAACCACCTCGTGACTCGTGGGTTCGACTCCTTGTGCATGGCAATCCTCTGTAAAGGTGCATGTTCCATTACCAGGGTGAACTCATAGCCTAAGAGGTTGTACCTGCGTGATCGCCCATTTAATTGTTAGGGCCTCCCGCTCCAAGGCCGCATCCCTGGTTTCCTGGTCCAACAGTTTCCAACTCGGGTACATGACAGGGTGTTCAACTCCATCGACACTTTGGCTCAGCACGGTTCCAAGAGCTGTGTCCGAAGCGTCCGTCTGGAAGATGAAAGTCAAAGTAAAGTTAGTAGCCTCCAATACTGGAGCTGACGCTAGGACCTGCTTTAGGTCACTAAATGCAGCTTCTGATGTAGCATTCCATACTACATGATTCAGACTCCTCTTCCTTGTGAGGTTTGTCAAGGGCGCCACTCTCTCGGAGAAACTGGGCATAAACTATTGACAGTAGCCCGCTAATCTGAAAAAGGCTTGGACCTGCCTCTTGGTCTTCGGATGGGGCCATTTCAGTATGGCGTCAGTTTTAGAACACTGTGGTCGTACAGTACCCCGGCCCCCCAGGTAGCCTAAATATCTGGCCTCGATTAATCCAAAGAAAAATTTCTTTGGGTTAATTTGCATCCCAGCTTCTCCTAATGCCCGCAATACTGCTTGTACCTGCTGTAGGTGTTTGTTCCACGTGCTGGAATAGAAAATAACATAATCAAGGTAGGAAGCACTATATGAGTTATGGGGACGGAGCACTTTATCCACCAGACGCTGAAAAGTCATGGGTGCCCCGTGTAACCCAAATGGAAGGGTGCAATACTGCCAGTGTCTTCTAGGAGTGCTAAACACAGTCTTCTCCTTTGCAGAATCCATTAAGGGAACCTGCCAGTGCCACTTTGTCATAACCAGGGTGGTCAGGAATTTGGCTTGTCCTACCCACTCGAGGAGGTTGTCCACTCACGGCATTGGATATGCATCAAATTGGGACATAGTTAAGCCGATGGAAGTAATTGTAAAACCTCCAAATTCCGTCAGGCTTTCCAACCAATACAATGGGACTGGATCAGGGACTATGACTCTCCTCTATCACGCCTAGTTCCAGCATTCATTTGATCTCCAGCTCTATTTCTGCTCTTTTTTCCTCATGAAGCTGAAATGGGCATTCTCAGACTATTACCCAGGGTTCTGTCACTATGTCATGTGCAACCAGGGAGGTCCATCCAGGTTGTCCACTCAGTACCTCTGGGACAGACGAGATAACCATTTCCAGCTCTCATCGTTGATGGGGAATCAAATTACTGTTGAAGTAACAGTCTAATTTATGAGTGAAACGCGTACAGGGCTGTCCAGAGGAGGGATCGGGATCTCTATCCATCCACGGTTTCAGCAGATTTATGTGGTATACCCGCTCACTTGGCCAACGATTTGGTTGTTTAACCAAATAGTCAACAAGCCTCTTCCTTTCCTTAACCTCGTAAGGGCTTTGCCAATGGACAAGTAATTTAGAATGCGAGGTAAGGACAAGTACCATGACCCGCTCTCCCAGGCAGAACTCCCGTAGAAACGTCCCACGGTCATAACAGCCAACCTAAGCTGCTTGCGCCTTATTCAAGTGGGTTTTTAGTATAGGTTGGATTTTAGCAAATCTATCATGTAACTGCAATATACTGTTGAGGGGAGGGCCTCTTCTTCCCACCCTTCTTTTAGAATGTCCAATATGCCCCTGGGTTGTTCTCCATATAATAATTCAAATGGTAAGAACCCCGTAGAGGCTTGTGGAACTTCCCGATATGCAAAAAGGATGAGAGGGAGGAGCTAATCCCAGTTCCTTCTGTCCTCTCTGACCACCTTGTGAAGCATATGTTTGAGGATTTGATTAAACTGCTCCACTAAACCATCGGTTTGAGGATGATACACAAAGGTTTTCAAATGTTTTATCTTCAGTAACTTGGCTGTTTCTCTGAATGTCTCCGAGGTAAAGGGCATTCCTGATCTGTTAGGGTTTCTTTAGGGATACTGCCTCACAAGAAGACCCCTACCAACTCTAGTGCGATAGCTTTGGTTGTAGCTGAGTGCAACGGAACAGCTTCTAGATATCTGGTCGCGTAATGTACCAGGACCATTCTATACTTATGTCCCCTGGCCGAGGGCTCTAAGGGTCCCACCAGGTCGACACTGATATGTTCAAAGGGAATATCAATCAGGGACAGGGGAACCAGAGGAGCCCGGTTCCTTCTAGAAATCTGCCACAGTTGACATTCCGGACAGGAGACGCAAAAGCAGTGGACCTCCTCATTGATTCCCCCTTGTGTTCAGCTACCCAATATAGAAGGTCATTATTTAACACAGAGTGAGGGCCTTGTGGCATAGGATGCTGAGTGCGTGGGCCATCTATCAAAACAACTGCATTTTTTTATTATCACTCTTAAACCACCTGTTTGTTGTCTGGTACAAATCTTGTAATCAATATTTAACCCACTTCCTATTGTCCAAATGACTTGAAACTTTGCACACTTACTCACTTCCGATGACAATATATGAATCAATAATCAGTTTCACTAATTAATCAATTAATCCATGTTAATTAAGAAATTCAATTTTCATATGAAGAATAGTTCAGGATTTTACCAATAGATGGCGCGTGTAACAGATAGAAATATTAAAGGAAGTGTTAAAATGTTGATTACAAAATTATACTTAAACAAACCCAAGACTAAAAAGCTGAAAATAATATAAATATATATATATATATATATATATATATATATAGTCACACACGTGCGAGTTGGAGGCAGTCAAAGAGCCTAAAGGTGAGTGAAATCTCGCGAGACAAGGGTTTATCACGTGGTACTTACCTGAATCTCTTTCTATCTACAGAAAACCGGAAGACAAATAAAGCACTTCCAAACTCACAGTTTCAAAATGGCCGCGATGACGTCACTTCCGGTTTCCATCTGATGACGTCACTTCCGGTTCACACTCGATTGCTCCAGTCTACTCCTGGTGACGTTGGTTCTGTGGTCCCGCCTCCAATCGTCACTTCCTGCCAACCACTTTCTCCCATCATCCCATCTGCTATATAAACGCCATTTTGTAACAACATTTCATTCATTGTGTACTGAAAAGTCATTACTGAATCACTTTTTTTCATTGTTGTCTGGATGACAATATACGGGGATAAAACCCCAAATCTTTTTCTATTTGAAAGGACTCTTTATTTTATTACAATATATATATATATATATATATATATATATAAATAAATGCTTTTTAAAAACCACACTTATATTAAGTTAAAAAGTGTACTAAAAAGTAAAAACAGTTCTTAAAATCTTAGCAAAAATGCCCACGCTTTTTAACTTAATATAAGCATGGTTTTTAAAATTTATTTTTTTATATATATAATATTCGCAAATTTAAGGGGGGAGTCATTCCATTGCTCCGTTTAAAATGAAGCCGAAGTCTGCCTAAATTGAAAGTGCGACCTCAAGGGGTGTGGTTTCCTCCTGAGCTGTCGCAGCTTCTGTGGATGATGTATCAGCACGTGACATCCCAGGAGTTTCCATGTCACTGTTAGAAGCCGACCTCCAGATCTCCTCCAGCTGTAAACATGACGTGGAGGCCTCTAAGGACACATTCTCCACGTCCATTACTAGGCCCAGTGTTTGTTTAGCAGTGGTGAGTGTTAAGCTGCTTTTACTATCTGACCAGTCTCGGCCTAATATTGCCGGGAATTGAGGTTTTTTCATAACCACTACCAACAGTTTTTTTTATGGTCCTCTCGTAGCTGAAGTAGCATTAAGTGGACTTATACTGGCAAATGTCCCCATGCACACAGGTTAGACTGGTCTTATGTTTGAGCCATTGTCACAGTAACATCAAGTGGCTAGCAATAACTGAAATGTTACTGCTGGAATCGAATAATGCTGCTATTTTAAATCCATTTACCATTACCACTCCCATATGAGAAAAGGCCAGAGGATCATCAAGTGCGTACCACCTCTCTCTCTCTCTCTCTCTCTCTCTCTCCCCGCAGACCCCTTCGTCACTGCGAGGAAACTGCCACCAGGTATCAGGAGTTACCGGTGTTCACTCTGCAGTGTGAAGACGGGGGTCAAATTTAGAGACGCAGGTATGTCAGGTTTCACACAGGTTCCGTTCTGGTTCACCAGAGGTAGGTCTCCACTCTTATGCCCTCTATGATCTTTATTAGGGATACCATGCTTTTAATTGGCTGTCCCCAGGCCGGCTGGGCGAGATTGATGGGCAAGGGCTCTGAGCACAACTGCACAGGCTATCTGCTCCACCACTTGTCAGGCATTATTTTGATCTGGCCTTAGCCAGCACCCAATTTTAGCCCATAAGTGGAATGCATGGGAAACAGCTGGGAAGCAGTGCCTGGGGCACCCCCACCTATCTCAAAGGCTTTTCCCTTTGTGGGGTTCCGCGGAGCAGTCCCTTTTCTCGGGAACCCATAATAAGCCCTAAATATGTCCCCCTCTGAGCCATGCTCTAGTCCATAGGCCCCTTGTCCACATGCCCAATGGTCTATACTAGACCCCTGGGTCGAAGCTCGTCCTGGGTTTTCCATACCCACAGCGATTGTCTCCAACCCGGCAACTCAGGAATGGTACTGTCCTACCTGGTCTTTTAAAGGTTGAATGTCTTGGTTATGTGTCAAGGTCTTTTTCCAGTTCTGCTCCAGGTCCCACAAGGAGGCAAACATCCTGCCGACTATGCCAATGTAAAATGAAGAGATCCTGACACAAAAGAAGGTTTGGGGCAGCCACCCATATACCTGAATAAGGCTGCAAAAGTAAGGTTTTGTTGCACAGAAGTGTACAGGTCGAGTCCACAACACAACTGAGTTTGTGCTGGAAGTGGTCTGGGTTTTATGGCAGTTCAGCAGAAGTGACGCCATGGGGGCCAGAACTGGAGGTGACGCCATGAAGGCCGGAACCGGAAGTGATGTCATGGGAATCGGGCAGGATTTCCCGTGTCTGGTCTGCAGAGATTATAGAGAAAGATTTAATGCACCCCCTGGCCTGGCGTGGAATTATCTTCTTTGGTCCTTCGAGATGCCTCCCATGCGCATGTGTGACACTGTATTTTATTTTGTTGTTTATTATCATGTGTATTCATACAGTACGTGTTCATTCAATGTACTAGTTATCTGATATCATATCGTATCATTGAGTTTACTTGTGTGCTGCCCACAAACATACACACCAGTGACGTCCTTTGTGTTCTATAATGCTGTGAAGACCAGTATGATTGTCTATGCTGTGGTGTGCTGGGCTGATAACATCACTACAAGAGAGGCCCAGTGGACCTACCAGCTGATTAAGAGGTCAGGCTCAGCTATGTGTCACCCCCTGGACCTGCTGGAGTTTGTAGCAAAGGAGAGAATTAAAACCAAACTGAGTGCCATTATGAACAAAGCTACACATCCTCTCCTGACGCACTGAAACTGAAGACTTTCCGCCAATGAATTATTCAGCAGACGTGTGTTAAAGAAACGCTACTGGGGGTCCTTACACCAATGACAATACGCCTTTATAAAGCCACGCTGTGACTGCTCTTTAATCTTTTAGCACAGTCATAAGATTTGTGTTTGATTTTGTACAGGTTGACTATGCTTTAGGGGAAAGTTAAAGAATATTTCTTGAGCTTCCTCTATAAAGCTATTTTTTTCTTCTTTGGGTGATGAAGATAAATCTATTCATCCATCCATATGAGTCTAAGTGTTAAATGACTTGTGTTTTAAATGCTTTGCTTAATGCAGAAATCCTTGGTGGACGTGACTTATGAAATTGGCTGGGGGGCTTTGAATGTGCAGAGAACATAATCTTCTTGTTATTGAAAACAGCAGGATGTCGACTTCCTCTATCAGAAAATCCTCTTTCACATGTTTTCTGGCCCCTTATTGGAGTTTGTTGCTTCTTGTGTCCATGTGTTTCCTCCTCTTCAAAGTCATGCAGAGTAACTGGATAGGCAAAGATGGATTCTGGGGCATGTAAACAGTAAGCAAATTTCATGGCCTTTACCTCACTTAAACTTTTGCACACTGTTAGTTTCCATCCTTGTAATGGCCGTACAATAAAGGGTATCATAATGGGTCAAGTTGGGTCAATTAGCTATTCACTTTGGCAGAAGGGAAATTCACAGTTCAAAAGAATCAAACGCTTCAAAATGGGAAGAAGAGCTTCTATAAAATGTGTTACTGCAATGAAGCATTATGATTGGCTCAACAAGTAAAAGGGTGACTGAGTAGCAATTTTCTGAATGGTTTTAGTCAGTTACCAGGCCATGGTCTTTGTCTGTCCTGCCATTAAATATCAAAGGTAACCATGGTCAACGACACTTCATCCTAAAGCCAATGTCACATTGTGTGACTTTTTTGTCGTGAGGTACATCAGACATCACAACTGCAGTCGCTGATCTCATTACCTGACAATGTTAATGTAAACAACTGAAAATCACTGCCTATGTCACATTTAGTGATTGTGTGCCAACCATTCAGCAGAGTCGTGCTCACCTCTGTTTCTAACAACCAATAGTATGCTGCCTGATGAAGCCCATGGTGTACAAAGGGTTAACAGCTGCAGCTGTTCAGCAGCCATCTCTGCCATTTATTTATTTATTCCCTTTTGTTATGACATCTGAACCACGAGACATCAGAAAGGTTAGGTTCAAAACCTGTGTGTTTCTTATTCCTCTTCACTTAATTCTGTGCCTTCTCCTCCAGGAGAACATTCATTGGATGTCAGCTGTCCTGCACACACAGTCTGCCCCTAAGACTAAAGACAAAATCATACCTGTTTAATTTTATCTCTGCGAGTCGCAGGCTAGTTGAAGTCAGACATTGGGTATGTCACATTAGGCGACCAGCTTCACAGGAACACACCAGCAACTGCTTCCATCTCGCTAAGATGATGTAAATGAAGGCTATGACTTGAAATTAATGGATATATTGTCTAATGTGACATCGCCCTAAGATTGCAAAATCCAAACCCATTATTTAAGTTCCTCCTTCATTTGCCCAGTTTCTTAACTTAATCCTGAGGCCCTAAACTTGTATAAACCTTCCTTAACATTAACCAACAACACAATTCTGGAACCCCAACAACACTGAAAGTTTAATCAAAGTAGTGAATACTGTTGACACACGTCTGTACAAAATGGCCTCCTTCTTCTACCTTGATGGACCCTCCTTTCATTCCCAAACTCATTTTATACCTAATTTGATTTAAAAGGTGAGGAGTGATTGTCGGCTTGCAATGAACTATCTGACTTGACATCAGCTTTAACTAAGAGAATGTTATAAAAATCAAACGTCTTTAGTTCTGAATGATGCAGTTTTAATTGAATTGAATCCTGTTCTTTTCACAGAGAGAAAGAAAAATCTGCCATTTACTGTAACATTTAGATGGATGTGAAAGAGGAGACGTATGACGTCGATATGAATATCATGGAGGAAAGGACCGTAAATGTTAAGGAGGAGGACCGTGAATGGGAAAGCGTCATCCCTAAACAGGAGAGTCTGGACATTAAGGAAGAGGACCGTGAACTGGGGTCAGTGAGTATTAAAGAGGAGGATGAAGAGAAGTGTGTCAGCACTGAGATACACAACTATAGGAGTATGGAGAGCATCAAGGAAGATGACCATAATTCTGTACATCAAGATGGAGCAGTGACCGGGTTAGTCTCTTCTTATAGCAGGCACTCTTCATCTCCAGAGTCTTCTATCAATGTAAAATATGAATCATTACAGTCTGACGCAAAGGGGACTGAAGAAGTTTCATCTCCTAAAATTCAGGAGGGTCAGCCACCACCTAAGACGTCATCTAAAACAAGTAAGTGAAAAATAAAAATCGGTGAATGTTTTAGGGTCAGAGTTATGGGCCTGAAAGTGCTGCCTTGCTCTTTTTTAAAGAGAAACTTAGACAAACTTTCAAAGTATATTAAACCCAGCAAGTTCACTACATTTTTATAGGGTTTAGAAATGTGCTGTTCTTCCATTATAGTTTGTAAACATTATGTAAACATTCTAAACCTGTTCTTGGCAAAAAGTGTTGGAAGAAAAAAGTTTCATAACCTTTTGGAATTCACTTTATTTCTGCAAAAATTTCTCCTAACAGTGTAGTCTGATCTTCAATTAAGCCCCAAAAACACACTTCCAATCATCTTAAAACTAATAACAATTAGACTTCTCGTCATTCCTGACCACATTGTTTAAACCTGAACAGTCCAGTTTGTGACCCCCTGTATTTACTAACTTGCCGATCCTCCTTTAGCTCCCATGACCTCCACCAAACATTTCCTGCATCTTCTGCTTTCCAGGGCTTTCAGTTCCTTGATGTCTCTGGGATTCCTTGAATAGTCAACTCTTTTCTGTTAAAGCCAACAAATCTTAAGCTCTAGAATCTGATTGGCCAGTCGGGAACACCAGTTTTCTACTTTTTAAGCCTTTCTCTTGTCGATTTCTTCTATTGTTTCAGCTCATTGTTTTGTTTCATGACCTGGCTTTTATTAGATAGATAGATACAGTTGTGCTTGAAACTTGGTGAACCCTTGGCCAAGGACCTTCACTAGCCTACCAATCGATAGAAACTTTATGGATAGGAGATGAAACAAGGAGAGGCAAAATCAGAATTATTAGAGTATCGGATAATGCTAAAAGTAGAAAAATGTTCAGCTTTGTAAAGATTCAGTGGCTTTTTTTGATTTCCAACCATCTTATAATTTCAGGCTGGAAATAATGTGGGCACATAGATGTGCACTGTCAACTTTCCCTGGTATATATTTTATGTCCAGTTATCATCAAGTTGCTTTGCTATTCTGACCGAGTTACTATTCTGAAGGAGGCACACAAAAATTCAAATGTAACCTTTGAAGGATGGAAGATCTTTGTTCACTCCCAATTACTCAGTCCACACCACACAAGACCATGTCTCTGGTGATCAAAAAGGCTCCACATGGTGGTCTTTCTGCTTCCCTGATTTACAGTCATATGAAAAAGTTTGGGAACCATTCTCGGCCTGCATAATAATTTACTCTCCTTTCAACAAAAAAGATAACAGTGGTATGTCTTTCATTTCCTAGGAACCTATGAGTACTGGGGTGTTTAACGAAAAAAGATTTTTAGTGAAGCAGTATTTAGTTGTATGAAATTAAATCAAATGTGAAAAACTGGCTGTGCAAAACTTTGGGTCCCCTTGTAATTTTGCTGATTTGAATGCCTGTCACTGCTCAATACTGATTACTGGCAACACCAGATTGGTTGGATTAGCTCGTTAAGCCTTGAATGTCATAGACCGGTGTGTCTAATCATGAGAAAAGGTATTTAAGGTGGTCAATTGCAAGTTGTGCTTCCCTTTGACTCTCCTCTGAAGAGTGACAGACAGCATGGGATCCTCAAAGCAACTCTCCAAAGATCTGAAAACAAAGATTGTTCAGTATCATGATGTAGGGGAAGGCTACCAAAAGCCATCTCAGAGGTTTAAACTGTCAGTTTCAAGTGTAAGGAATGGAATCAGGAAATGGAAGGCCACAGGCACAGTTGCTGTTAAACCCAGAAGGTCTGGCAGGCCAAGAAAAATACAGGAGCAGCATATGCACAGGATTATGAGAATGGATACAGACAACCCAGAGATCACCTCCAAAGACCTGCAAGAACATCTTGCTGCAGATGGTGTATCTGTACATCGTTCTACAATTCAGCGCAATTTGCACAAACAATATCTGTATGGCAGGGTGATGAGAAAGAAGCCCTTTCTGCACTCACGTCTCAAACAGAGTTGCTTATGTAAATGCTCATTTAGACAAGCCAGAATCATTTGGGAACAAAGTGCTTTGGACTGAGGAGACAAAAATTGAGTTATTTGGTCATAACAAAAAGCACTTTGCATGGTGGAAGAAGAACACCACATTCCAAGAAAAACACCTGCTACCTACTGTCAAATTTGGTGGAGGTTCCATCATGCTGTGGAGCTGTGTGGCTAGTTCAGGAACTGGGGCCCTTGTTAAAGTCGTGGGTCGGATGAATTCAACCCAATATCAACAAATTCTTCAGGATAATGTTTAAGCATCAGTCACAAAGTTGAAGTTACACAGCGGTTGGATATTCCAACAAGACAATGACCCAAAACACAGTTAGAAATCTACAAAGGCATTCATGCAGAGGGAGAAGTACAATGTTCTGGAATGGCTGTCACAGTCCTCTGACTTGAATATCATCGAAAATCTATGGGATGATTTGAAGCAGGCTGTCCATGCTCGGCAGCCATCAAATTTAACTGAACTGGAGAGATTTTGTATGGAAGAATGGTCAAAAATACCTCCATCCAGAATCCAGACACTCATCAAAGGAGGCGTCTAGAGGCTGTTCTATTTACAAAAGGAGGCTCAACTAAGTATTGATGTCATATCTCTGTTGGGGTGCCCAAATTTATGCACCTGTCTAATTTTGTTACGATGCATATTGCATATTTTCTGTGAATCCAATAAACTTAATGTCACTGCTGAAATCCTACTGTTTCCATAAGGCATGTCACATATTAAAAGGAAGTTGCTACTTTGAAAGCTCCGCCAATGATAAACAAAAATCCAAAGAATTAAGAGGGGTTCCCAAACTTTTTCATATGGCTGTATCTGACCAAGCATCAGACATCCTTTCCAAGAGAGCAGTGGCTGTTCACCGGCCCTCAACAGGCACCCAGTGCCCTTGAGTCCTTCATGTCACTGGTGCTTGGCCACTTTGACTGTTTTATGTACAAACCGGATTCCAAAAAAGTTGGGACACTATACAAATTGTGAATAAAAACTGAATGCAATGATGTGGAGGTGCCAACTTCTAATATTTTATTCAGAATAGAACATAAATCACGGAACAAAAGTTTAAACTGAGAAAATGTATCATTTTAAGGGAAAAATATGTTGATTCAGAATTTCATGGTGTCAACAAATCCCAAAAAAGTTGGGACAAGGCCATTTTCACCACTGTGTCGTATCTCCCCTTCTTCTTACAACACTCAACAGACGTCTTGGGGACCGAGGAGACCAGTTTCTCAAGTTTAGAAATAGGAATGCTCTCCCATTCTTGTCTAATACAGGCCTCTAACTATTCAATCGTCTTGGGCCATCTTTGTCGCACCTTCCTCTTTATGATGCGCCAAATGTTCTCTATAGGTGAAAGATCTGGACTTCAGACTGGCCATTTCAGTACCCGGATCCTTCTCCTACGCAGCCATGATGTTGTGATTGATGCAGAATGTGGTCTGGCATTATCTTGTTGAAAAATGCAGGGTCTTCCCTGAAAGAGATGACGTCTGGACGGGAGCATATGTTGTTCTAGAACCTGAATATATTTTTCTGCATTGATGGTGCCTTTCCAGACATGCAAGCTGCCCATGCCACACGCACTCATGCAACCCCATACCATCATAGATGCAGGCTTCTGAACTGAGCGTTGATAACAACTTGGGTTGTCCTTGTCCTCTTTGGTCCGGATGACATGGCGTCCCAGATTTCCAAAAAGAACTTCGAATCGTGACTCGTCTGACCACAGAACAGTCTTCCATTTTGCCACACTCCATTTTAAATGATCCCTGGCCCAGTGACAACGCCTGAGCTTGTGGATCTTGCTTAGAAATGGCTTCTTCTTTGCACTGTAGAGTTTCAGCTGGCAACGGCGGATGGCACGGTGAATTGTGTTCACTGACAATGGTTTCTGGAAGTATTCCTGAGCCCATTCTGTGATTTCCTTTACAGTAGCATTCCTGTTTGTGGTGCAGTGTCATTTAAGGGCCCGGAGATCACGGGCATCCAGTATGGTTTTACGGCCTTGACCCTTACGCACAGAGATTGTTCCAGATTCTCTGAATCTTCAGATGATGTTATGCACAGTTGATGATGATAGATGCAAAGTCTTTGCAATTTTTCGCTGGGTAACACCTTTCTGATATTGCTCCACTATCTTTCTGCGCAACATTGTGGGAATTGGTGATCCTCTACCCATCTTGGCTTCTGAGAGACACTGCCACTCTGAGAAGCTCTTTTTATACCCAATCATGTTGCCAATTGACCTAATTAGTGTTTATTGGTCTTCCAGCTCTTCGTTATGCTCAAATTTACTTTTTCCAGCCTCTTATTGCTACTTGTCCTAACTTTTTTGGGATTTGTTGACACCGTGAAATTTTTAATCAACATATTTTCCCTTTAAAATGATACATTTACTCGGATTAAACGTTTGATCTGTCATCTACGTTCTATTACAAATAAAATATTGACATTTGCCATCTCCACATCATTGCATTCAGTTTTTATTCACAATTTGTTTAGTGTCCCAACTTTTTTGGAATCCGGTTTGTACTTTTTTGTTTGCTTGCGAGTTGGTTTTTGCATGCGCTTCGGATTTGTTGTTCCTTTTTTTTCTGCTGTGCTTAAAACTCATTTTAAAAACATTGTTTACAGCGATCAGGTTTTAAGTTTAATAGTGTGATCTCCTGCAATGTTACTTTTTTGGTTGCTTGCGAGTTGGTTTTTAAATGCAGTTCGGATTTGTGCAATGTTTTTTTTCTGCTGTGCTTAACTCATTTAAAAAAAAATGCTGCGTGAGCACCTGCTACAGAGAGATTAGAGAGCATGAGCGTGCAAGCGCAGAGAGAGAGAGAGCACGGGCAGCTGACAGGGAAGGGATGCGCTACAGAGAGAGAGACAGCACGTGTGAGCCAGGCTGCTCCTGTAGCTGAGGTAGGGAGGGAGGGGCTTTGGTGGTGTGTGTGCTACAGAGAGAGAAAGAGAGAGCGCGAGCGAGCCAGCTCGTGTAGCTGATCAGGGCGCCTGGGTGTTTTGTGTCAGTGTTATTCAATGTTTTTACATTAGTTTACTATTACACTGTGCATTCTATGGTGTAATTAACTATATTTGTGCTTAATCTTTACATATTTTTACATATTTACATACAGTTTGTACGGTCTGGAACAGATTAATTGTATTTACATACAATCCTATGGGGGAAACTGCTTCGGTTCACGACCAACTTGGTTTACGTCCAAAGTTCTGGAACGAATTATGGTCGTGAACCGAGGTTCCACTGTGTGTATATATATATTAGTCCTGCACCAAGTTATTATGGAGTAGTGCAATCCAAAACACAAATAGATGATGGCCACATTTAGTCTTATATATAAACGTCTATGCATGGCAGTGTGTCCGTCTGTCTGGCCCGGAAGTGAGAAATGGAGTCGGGGTAAGGGTTCCACCTCTGAGGAGACAGAAAACTTGCTTAGCTGCTAATAACACAAGCAAGGTCAGCAAATCAGCAAAACGAAACATCAGAAAAAAGTCGCTTAGTCGCTAACATCGGCAAACCGGTACCTCTTTTACTTTTCCTACTGCCGCTAATACACAAGTGAAGTGAGCACGTCGGCACGACGAATCCTCCTAGGAGAGAGATGCCTAGAGTAGCTCCTTTCAATTGCCTGACATATCTACATTTCAATTTTCTTTCTGATGATTTCAACAGTTTGTAGAACCCCAGGCTTTTTACAGGATGGGCTTACACAGCCAGTATGGTAATTAACAAAAATACAAGCAAAAGCACAACACTTTTAAACAACAAGAGCAAGAGACATCATGATATGAACAGCTGATCCTCAACCCCAGCGTGCTCCTCACCCTCTCTAGACTGTCGACCAGTTTAAAGGGCTTCACTGGTGGGCACCTGGCCATGTTAG
>JANRMT010051870.1:0-10440 GCA_026402145.1 Polypterus bichir lapradei | reverse complement strand
ACTAGCAAAATACCCGCGCTTCGCAGCGGAGAAGTAGTGTGTTAAAGAAGTTATGAAAATGAAAAGGAAACATTTTAAAAATAACGTAACATGATTTTCAATGTAATTGTTTTGTGACTGTTATGAGTGTTGCTGTCATCAAGGATTTGATTATCATTATTTCTTTCAATCAGGTTCGTATTTGGAGGATGTGTTGTGTTTAAGTTACATTCCGTGTTTGTCAACTGTTGTAAAGATAACAGGTTTCATTCATCGAAGTGTTCACTACCCAAATCGGTACTCGTGAATGTAAGATGTTTAACAGGCATTCCCGGTATTAAGTTGTGGATTTGCCTGTGAATATTTAGCGGCAGCGTGTCTATGAACGTAATTTAAACTTAAGCTTCACACCTTGCTTTCCTATTGATATGTCTACAAAGGCTTGTTCAGATTCAGAGGGTTGTTCTTTTCCTACTGCCTCAATAAGCAGCTCGTCTTCCTCTTTATCTGAGACATCACACACCGCATGCACAGGTTTACCTTTCCCAGTCCTGCAAAGTCAGTTCACGTGAGCCACTCGGAGTACATGCATCGAAGGTTCTCAGCTGTGCTTGTGCTATCTCGTGCGATTTTGCGATGTCCATGGCTTTATTTAATGTTAGCTCAGTCCCGGCACTTAAAAATTTCTCTCGCACTTTTGCTGAGTTTGTGCCAAACACTATTCTATCCCTGACCATCTCATCTTCGCTTGCATAAGCACAGCCCTTCACCAGCAATTTTAACTCTGTTACAGCAATTTTAACTACGTTACAAAGTGATCAAAAGTCTCGTTTATACCCTGCATCTTCTCATTAAACTTGTATCTCGCGAATATCGTATTCGTCGTAGGCATGACAAACGCCAGCGGCAGCGTGTCTAAGAACTTAATTTAAACTTAAGCTTTACACCGTGGTTTGTTTCCGCAGTAGCTGCACTTATGAATATACTTGTATGCGTCACTCGCTTCATATTCTTTTGTTGCCTTCTCAATTGTGTAATGCGTTTTTTGTTCAGCGCTCTTTGGAGTTCTTGCTTGTTGTCTGCGTACTGCGTTCACAGTCAGTTCACGTGAGCCGCTCGGAGTACATGCATCGAAGGTTCTCAGCTGTGCTTGTACTATCTTGCGATGTCCACTGCTTTATTTAATGTTAGCTAAGACCCGGCACTTAAAAGTTTCTCTCGCACTTTCGCTGAGTTTGTGCCAAACACTAGTCTATCCCTGACCATCTCATCTTCGCTTGCATAAGCACAGTCCTTCACCTGCGAATATTTAGCGGCAGCGTGTCTATTGGATTGCTGCTGATGGACGGCCTTATATGGGCAGGCACTCAATTACGTGGGAGGTGTGATGATGAGGAAAGAAACTCCGCCTCACACGGCTACCGAGCTGCAGGCTATGGCCGTATATATGTACCTAAGTAGGATTCAGTTATGACCGTTACGCGTAGAATTTCGAAATGAAACCTGCTTAACTTTTGTAAGTAAGCTGTAAGGAATGAGCCTGCCAAATTTCAGCCTTCTACCTACACGGGAAGTTGGAGAATTAGTGACGTTGGAAAGTTCAATATGGCGGCTGACAGTGGCATCATACCACCGAAATAAGTACGTACGTTGGTTTCGGTTAGCTCAGGGAAGCCACCTACCAAATTTCGTGAAGATGGGGCCATAAATAAGAAAGTTCAACATGGCGGACGTTGTTGACCGTTATGACCGTTACGCGTTGAATTTCGAAATGAAACCTGCTTAACTTTTGTAAGTAAGCTGTAAGGAATGAGCCTGCCAAGTTTCAGCCTTCTACCTACACGGGAAGTTGGAGAATTAGTGATGAGTCCGTCAGTCAGTGAGGACTTTGCCTTTTATTAGTATACTAGCAAAATACCCGCGCTTCGCAGCGGCGAAGTACTGCCTTAAAATTTTTATTAAATAGAAAATGTAACCTTTTTAAACTGAGGGAAAATATGCCAATAATTATTTGCTAAGGATCTCTTTGTATACCATGTTGTCAGTTCGGCCCTCCGGTTGTAACATGACCAAGCTGTGCGCTGAGCTTACTCTTGAGCATGTAACTTACAGTTGGCCATGTGAACAGTAATCTTGTCTCAAATCTCACAGCTTGGATTGCTGCTGTCATAATCGGTTTGAGTTTCATGGTTTGTTTCAATTACGATAGTATTTGCAGGATTTGTTGTGTTGAAGTGACATTCGGCATCTGTCAAGCGTTGTAAGCACACAACCGGTTTCATCGATAAAATCACATCCAGCTTTTGAGAGTTTAAACACTCATAAACATCAAAAGTGTCCACTACTGAAATCGTCACTTGTGAATCTAAGATGTTTAAGAGGCATTGGCAGTTGTCGAAAGGTGTAAAATATTTGGCCATTTCGGTACACTTGAAAGTGACAACCGAACAATTCAGCGGTAGCCATCAACTCACATGCAGAACCATAGGTGAAGGGCTTAAGCATTTCACTCTTCTAGTGCTCCTGTGTAGTATAATTATCTCCTGTACCGTCATCAGTCCACACCTTGAACCTGTCCCAGTCATTCAATACATAAGATACAATGTTCCTCCGGATATCAAGAGTGAGCCTGATATGGCCGTGCAATATGTAACAAAGAGAATGGAAAAGGTAGGTGCCATCTCCGGGCATGGAAACCACTCAGTAAGTGACAGTTCTTTGATCGATAGTGATTACCTCGATAGACATGGTAATGGGGGTTGGAATGATAAAGGAAATGGGTACCTGAGCAATGTAAAGTAAGTCTAAAATATCTATACAATAACTATAATTATAATAAACAAACAATAAAACAGCGGAGAAGCTGTGGATTAAACAAAAAGGCTGTAGTTATCAGTAGGGAGACGTGAATCCCGTGGCGAAGCAAGGAAGGGAATGTAGAGACCGGAGCGACGGACGGTCTTATATAGGCAGGCAGCCAACAACGTGGGAGGCGTTGGGATGGGGGACCCAACGCCACCACACACAGTGACTGAGCTGCAGGCTATTGACGTATATATGTACGTAAGTAGGATTCAGTTAGCGTTGGGAACCCATGTACCAAATTTCTTGAAGATGGGCCCATAAGTAACAAAGACTGTTGAAAAGTTCAATATGGTGGCCGACAGTGGCATCATACCACCGAAATAAGTACGTATATTGGTTTTGGTTAGTGCAGGGAAGCTGCCTATAAAATTTCGAGAAGATCAGGCCATAAATAAGAAAGTTCAACATGGCGGACGTTGTTGACCATTATGACCATTACGCGTAGAATTTTGAAATGAAACCTGCTTAACTTTTGTAAGTAAGCTGTAAGGAATGAGCCTGCCAAATTTCAGCCTTCTACCTGCATGGGAAGTTTGAGAATTAGTGACGTTGGAAAGTTCAATATGGCGGCCAACAGTGGTGTCATACCAACGAAATAAGTACGTACATCGGTTTCCTTTAAAAGTTTAATATGGCGGCCGACAGTGGCATCATACCACCGAAATAAGTACCAAATTTCAGCCGTCTACCTACACGGGAAGTTGGAGAATTAGTGACGTTGGAAAGTTCAATATGGCGGCTGACAGTGGTGTTATACCATCGAAATAAGTATGTACATTGGTTTCGGTTAGCGCAGGGAAGCCGCCTACCAAATTTCGTGAAGATGGGGCCATGAATAAGAAAGTTCAATATGGCGGATGTCGTTGACCGTTATGACCATTACACGTAGAATTTCGAAATGAAACCTGCTTAACTTTTGTAAGTAAGCTGTAAGGAATGGGCCTGCCAAATTTCAGCCTTCTACCTACACGGGAAGTTGGAGAATTTGTGACATTTGGAAAATTCAATATGGCGGCCGACAGTGGCATCATACCACCGAAATAAGTACATACATCGGTTTTGGTTAGCGCAGGGAAGCAACCTACCAGATTTCGTGAAGACAGGGTCATTCTTCTACGTACACGGGAAGTTGGAAAATTGGTGACGTTGGAAAGTTCAATATGGCGGCCGACAGTGGCGTCATACCATCGAAATAAGTAAGTACATCGGTTTCGGTTAGCGTAGGGAAGCCACCTACCAAATTTCGTGAAGATGGGGTCAGCCATCTACCTACACGGGAAGTTGGAAAATTAGTGACGTTGGAAAGTTCAATATGGCGGCCGACAGTGGCGTCATACCATCGAAATAAGTACATACATCAGTTTCGGTTAGCACAGGGAATCCGCCTACCAAATTTTGTGAAGATGGGGCCATAAATAAGAAAATTCAACATGGCGGACGTTGTCGACCGTTATCGGCCGTTATGACCGTTACGTGTAGAATTTCGAAATGAAACCTGCTTAAGTTTTGTAAGTAAGCTGTAAGGAATGAGCCTGCCAAATTTCAGCCTTCTACCTACACGGGAAGTTGGATAATTAGTGACGTTGGAAAGTTCAATATGGCGGCTGACAGTGGTGTCATACCACCGAAATAAGTATGTACATTGGTTTCGGTTAGCGCAGGGAAGCCGCCTACCAAATTTCGTGAAGATGGGGCCATGAATAAGAAAGTTCAAGATGGCGGACATTGTTGACCGTTATGACCGTTACGCGTAGAATTTCGAAATGAAACCTGCTTAACTTTTGTAAGTAAGGTGTAAGGAATGAGCCTGCCAAATATCAGCCTTCTACCTACACGGGAAGTTGGAGAATTAGTGATGAATCAGTCAGTCAGTCAGTGAGTGAGTGAGTGAGTGAGTGAGTGAGTGAGTGAGTGAGTGAGTGAGTGAGTGAGGGCTTTGCCTTTTATTAGTATAGATATATATATATATATATATATATATATATATATATATATATATTGTGAACTGGGACCTGGACACAGGCAGACGGACAACATAGTTCCACCACACACTGTTTATTTACAACAATATTTACAAATTGTGCTTACGTGCACCCCCAGTGCCTCCAGCACTGATTCCCCCAAAGTCCAGGCCTCACTCTTCCAGTCTTTGTGCCTTCCTGGCCGCCTCCAGTCCTCTCTTCAGCTCTGTCCACTTCCACCCGATATCCACTGATGACTGGAGGGAGGCGGCCCCTTAAGTAGGAACCCGGATGGGCTCCAGCTGCTTCCCGGCACTCCCCCTTGGACACACCTCTGTGTGGCGGAAGTGCCGGCTGTGCACCCGGAAGCCGTCCGGGTGTCTCCTGTCTTCTTCCCCCCAGCACTTCCTGGTGTGGCGGAAGTGCTGGGCTCCAGGGTTCCTCAGGCACCGGGGCGCCGCGTGGCGGTGGCCACGGGTCCCTACAGGGCTGGGCTTCCAAGCCCTGTACCCGAGGCCCCCAACATAACCAGGACGGACGCCCCCTCGCGGTCTGGAGGAGGCACAAGCCCTCCTCTGGTCCTCCTGGGTGTCCCGGCCGGGCTCCAGCCCCGGCTGGGGACCACAGTATATATATATGTATCTCTCTATATATAAAAAAAAAAATCCTGGAATGTAAAAGCCAGGCGACGGGACGTGACGACGGAAGTTCTCGAAAGACATTTTAAAGACCTGCAAGACAACAAAGATGGGCCATGGAGCGTCTCGTGGGGACCGTAAACATGAGACTTGGTGCCAAGAGATTGTCCCAGGGCAGTCTCGCAGGGACGTGGAACATAAGAGTCTTGCAAGACACGCCCTTCTTATGAATTAAGAGCTCGGACAGCCCAACAAAACATTCAGTCATGTAAAGTCACGTGGCACACACAGAGCTTGTGCTCTCAGCAAAGAAGAAAGAGCAGTGCGGAAAAAAGAGATACATATGCAGACAAAGGTACAGAATATGAAAGCAGTTACAGTCGAAAGTATTTTAGCGACCCAGCAAAGATGAAGCCTTTTTTGTTTTAAGTGAATGTTAGGTCCGTTTGAGGGAGGACAGAGTACACCACGGCAGACTGATAGCTGGGTGCTGATCGATGCGGTAAAGGGGAGGCGAGACCCATGAGAGGAAAGGTTGGAGAGGGTGCTAGAAAGTTGTCTTTGGGGTTACGCAGTCGGCGATTGTTAAAGTAGAACATTTGTGACACTTTATTACGTCAGTCGCTACAATATCAAAAAAAAAGATAGCACAGATCGCATTGACACAGACAAAAAGAAATTAGTTTAAGTCAGAGAATTTCAAAAACGGGGTTTAACTCACATGCATTTATTGGTTACTTTGCAGATTCCAAATATTGTTTTTACAGAAGTTCTGAAATGAAAGTGAAACTAATGAAATAGCAACAATTCAAAGAAAAAAAAATCTTGCAAGTTTGTATCTTGAAAACTAAACACGGGGGTTGGCGAGCAAAGCGAGCAGGGGGTGAAGCCCCCTAGTATATATATATATGTATATATGTATTGTGGCATATGGCCGTTCGTTTATCCCGGCCAATATCCCCAGGCCGCCAGATGTAGCCCTCCCTGCAGCATGGAGGTGCCCTGAAGACCATCAGGGAATCCTGGACAATGGAGTTTTTATCCACAGCCCTGCTGGATACCATGGGGGCCGCTAGAGGACGCTGCAGGAAGAAACAAAGACTATTGGCCCTACGCCCCGGAAGTACGTCTAAGTCACATGGACAAGAGGAATGATGTCTTCTGGGGTGAAGAAGAAGACTTTTTATCTGACCCAGAAGTGATAGGAGATCACATGGACTGGGGGAATGGAAACACTTCCGGGTCAGGGACTATAAAGGAATAAGGAAATCCCAGACGAGTGAGCTAAGCTGGGTGGAAGGGTGGCAACACGTCTGGGAGTGTGGAGGATTGTTTATTGATTAGTATTGTGTTATTTAATGAGTATTGTGGAGAGGAGGGTGCTTTGTGCACTGTTGTTAATTAATAAAGTCAACTTTTGGACTATTATCTGGTGTCTGGCATACTGTCTGAGGGTTCAAGGGAGCGATAGTGCCCCCTATCTGTCACAGTATATATATATATATACGAGTATATACGAGTATATATATATATATATATATATATATATATATATATATATATATAAATGAGATATATATACATGTATATATGTGTATATATATATGTATATATATATGTATATACAGTAGAGTCTCGCTTATCCGACATAAACGGGCCTACAGAACATTGGATAAGTGAAAATGTTGGATAATGGCAGGTGTTAAGAAAGAGCCTATTAAACGTCAAACTATGTTATAATTTTACACATTACGAACCTAATAATCATGTTTTACAACAAAACAACAGAATAAATTAACTGAAAAAATGAACTTACAGTTATAGAATTGTCTGAAGTTAAATACAGTATGTACTGTACTTCAGTCCTGTGATGATTTAAAGACATTTTTGATCGTAGTCTGCTTTCCTGACGAGTGCCGTTTCTTCGCTGTCAAGTCTAGCCATCTTTGCAGCATCATTATGTCGATTCCTGTAGCTTCTTCTTGTTGCTCAATGTAATTAATTGCAGTTTCTAGAGCCTTAACTCCGTCACTCATATAGTCAACATCTGTATGAGCGTATACTGTTTACTACAGCATTGTGACTGCGTGTGTGTGTCTTTGTGCTGTGATGTGCGAGTCCCCGTCCTGCACCCGAAAACTCGAAGCTGAGTCTCAGTACTTTTAGCAACACAAGCTTTAGTAAGCTTGAAACAGCAACAGCGCGGTTATTTATTGTAGCGGGATATGCCATTCTCCTATACACAGACACAGCAGTCAGGCAGGATTGGGGGAAAGTAATACTGTGCCCTGTGCATTTATAATGTTCCTTGTTCCTTGTATCACCCATCGACGGCAGGCACTTATAGCATCTTTTTGGATTCGCTTTTATGGCAAACTGCTACAGCACTGGGAGACTGCGATTGCTTTGGGATGCTCTTCTGCGTGACGCCCCATTGGGTGAAATCCTACAAGAGTTTAGAAACTCACTCACACCAGCCGTGATTCTTTTCAAAGGTAAACTGCAGCTTAATTTGCTTTATGTATTTTTACTTTATATTTTGTATTAATCATTTTTATATGAATAGTTTTGGGTTGTGGAACGAATCATCTGAGTTTCCATTATTTTTTATGGGGAAATTTGCATTGATATACTGTATGAGTGCTTTGGACTGCAAGCACATTTCCAAAACGAATTATGCTTGAAAACCGAGGTTCCACTGTAATTAGCTGCGGTAGAGTAGGGAGCAACAAAAAATAGACTACGCTCACGCTCGCAACTTGCAGTTCTTGTTGCCGATCGATGCGTTTTTTTGTTTTTTTTCTTTTGCGGTGGGACGTCGGATAATACGGAAAGTTGGATAAGCGAAGGTAGGATAAGCGAGACTCTACTGTATATGTATATATGTATATATGTGTATATATATATATATATATATATATATATATATATATATATACTGAGTATACTTTATACATAAAATATATATATGTGTATATTTTGAGGGGCCGTTCAGGAAAAAAAGATTAGTTCGTAAATATATACATTGGTTCAGATATATATATATCGGTTCAGATACATTGGTTTGAATATATACATTGGTTTTAATACATGCATTCAGATATATATTTCGGTTCAGATATATACATTGGTTGGGATATATTGGTTGAGATATATACATCGGTTTGAATACATCCGGTCAGATATATACATTGGTTTAGATACATTGGTTGAGATATATATAAATTGGTTTGCATAGATCCGTTCTGATATATATACATTGGTTGAGATACATCCGTTCAGATATATACATTGGTTTGAATACATCCGTTCAAATATATACATTGGTTGAGATATATATATTGGTTGATATATATTGTGTTTAAATATATATATTGGTTAAAATAGATTGGTTTAGATATATACATCGGTTCAGATACATCCGTTCTAATATATATATTGGTTCAGATAGATCCGTTCAGATATATACATTGGTTGGGATTTATGGGCAGGCACAATGCGGCCACCCATGTTTAGCATCTCCCTTTCGCTTCATCATTGCTTCAACACTGTTGTAATTATTGTGCACATTTTATACAAGTAGCATATGCCTGTCTGTCGCGTTTTGTTTCGTAAGCCCTCTTGGTTGGGGTCCTCGATTTCAAAGCACTTTTTTTCCTTTCATTATTTAAAACACTCGCACTGATACCCACCTCTTCGCCTCGCTCCGTCCCGCCCCGGCTCATTGTACCCGCCTCAATCGCTCCCTCTTTTTCCCACCCATGACAGATTCTTCTCAAAAGCAGTTACCAGAAAGCATTAATCGCAACCACAGTACGTCCCATTTTTTTACCTCATGAGACGCTGGTTTATCATTGGTGGAAAGCCGCCCGGTGATATCTGTTATTCCGTATTGGCAGCATTTAATTAAAGGGCGATCTGCTTCAGCAAGGAACTTAGTCCTGTTTGCTGAAAGGATGTTATAGAGGAAAACACTGGAGTTGCTCTTTTTCTTTAAATGTTGATCAGGGATCAAAATGACCAGAATATTCACGCTTCACAAATAACTGTTTTTATAGTAGAACTAACAAAACCACACACAGGCACGTACACGCTCACACACACACTCAAACTCACAAATCGTGGGTCGCATGTACTACTGATTAAGCCTATCTGTCAAGAGCGATTATTTTTTCACCCCATAAAACAGATTCTTCTCAAAAGCTGAGTTACCAGGAAGCATTGATAGCAACCGCAGTACCTCCCATTTTTTCACCTCAACAGACGCTGGTTTATCATTGACCGAAAGCCGCCCGGTGATTTCTGTTATTCCGTATTGCCAGCATTTCATTAAAGGGCGATCTGTTTCAGCAAGGAACTTAGTCCTGTTTGCTGAAAGGATGTTATGGAGGAAAACACTGGAATAGCGCTGTTTCTTCTGAATGTTTATCAGTGATCAGGGACCAGAATGATCAGAATATTCCTGCTTCACAAATAACTGATGTCTGTTTTTATTGTAAAACTGAAAAAACACACACGCGTGTACACAACACAAACACTCAAACTCACAAATCGTGGGTCGCACACACTACTGATTAAGTGTATCTGTCACGGACGATCATTTTTTTCACCCAATAAAACTTTAGTTCGTCAAAGTTAGAAAGCAGCGCGGTAATTTCTATTATTCCTTATTGGCAGCATTTAATTTAAAGATGATTCACGTCAAAAAGGTGAAAGAGTCTCTTATTTTGACAGGGCGATCTTTTGTTTAGGCTTAAGCATTTTTGATTGACTTACAAAAGAAAATAGTTATTACTTACCCTCTTTGCTTCAAATTGGCTTTTTAAAAAATTTTTTTGATATAATTTGTTTATGACAGTATAAAATAACAAAAGTAGTGCTCAAAATTATAATGCGCGTATCTAACAGGAAGAGGTGGTGGTTAAGAGTAAGATTGCTGACTCGCAGTTAAATGATCACTGGTTTGTGTCCGGGGGGCTTCCTTTCTGTTATTTTAT
>JANRMT010051861.1:0-10591 GCA_026402145.1 Polypterus bichir lapradei | reverse complement strand
AGGGGGCAATTACTTTTTCACACAGGGCCATGTAGGTTTGGATTTTTTTTTCTCCCTAAATAATGTAAACCATCATTTAAAAACTGCATTTTGTGTTTACTTGTGTTATATTTGACTAATGGTTACATGTGTTTGATGATCAGAAACATTTTGTGTGACAAACATGCAAAAGAATAAGAAATCAGGAAGGGGGCAAATAGTTTTTCACACCACTGTACAGTGGCGACGTTTGATGTTGGAGGGTACCAACCTTTCGCTTGGCATGAGTTACCTTCCCAACATTTTACATTTTTGCCAAAGAGATCACAGCTACATTCTTGCCCCCGATAGCAAAACCAAAAATATTACATATGAAGAGGCCCAAGGATAAGAATGCTATAAATTCTTCTCAATACAAATTATTTTTTTTTTTGTATGGTTTTTAAAGTTTGTCCTGTTTCACTACTACGCAGGGGACAGCTAGTTATTGAATATAAAGCTTCATTGTTTTACTTTGTGGACATCGAGCTGATGTGACTTGCCACGCGACTCCAGTTTGGTCTCACCTATCCACAGGACATTCTCCAAAAAGCATTGAGGCTTGTCGCTGTGTATTTTAACCAATTCCAGTCTCCCGGGTCTTCTGCCATTGAGCCCACTGTCACTTAATAAGTGATGAATGGTGTGATGAGGCACAGATGGACCTGCACCTTAGAGATCACCTTGTGTTCCTTTGGAAGTTCTCCTTGGTTTCTTGTCTGCCACTCTCACAATCCTTCTGTCCATTCTGGGGTCATGTTCCAAGGAGATTAGCTACAATCCCCTGGACCTTCAACTCCTTCATAATATTTGTAATTGTTGTCACAGGAACGTTGCGCTGCTTGGACATGGTGGTCTTCTAGCTTTTGCCTTTATCGTGCTTGACCAGAATTTTCCTTCTGGTCTCCTCAGATGACTCTCTCCTTGTGCTTTCTCAGGAGGTCCATGTTCAGTGTGGGACACATGAGGACACCAAACAGCAGAGGGATGACTTTTGTCCATTTCAATCGGCTGAATGTGTGTGTGTGTGTGTGTGTGTGATGCGAATTCAAGAAAACAGTGAGTGTGCAAAAAATTGCTTGAATCCGATTATCGAAGATCTTTTCTAGGGGTCCCCTTCACTGAAAAAAGTATAAGCTCCATTCAACTTAAAATAATTAAGGTAATAATTCACACTTAATATTTTCAATCTGAACCAATATAATTCTTTTTATCTTATTGAACCCACAATTTTTAAGTTGAGGCAAATCATTTAGAGTGATTGGGTGCAATTCACTTGTTTTATACTGAAGTAACTCTATTTTTTAAGTTGTTACAATTTAAAATGGTTTATTTGTCGCAACCTGTTTTTATGCTATTAGAAATATTATGAACATAACACATTCCAATGCTGTACTTTTTACATTTATTTAAAAATCTAGTGCAGTGTAAATCTATACTAATAAAAGGCAAAGCCCTCACTGACTCACTGACTGACTGACTCACTCACTCACTCACTCATCACTAATTCTCCAACTTCCCGTGTAGGTAGAAGGCTGAAATTTGGCAGGCTTATTCCTTACAGCTCACTTACAAAAGTTGGTTTCATTTCGAAATTCTACACGTAACGGTCATAACGGTCGATAACGGTCGACAACGTCTGCCATGTTGAACTTTCTTATTTATGGCCCCATCTTCACGAAATTTGGTAGGCGGATTCCCTGCGCTAACCAAAACCGATGTACGTACTTATTTCGATGGTATGACGCCACTGTCGGCCGCCATATTGAACTTTCCAACGTCACTAATTCTCCAACTTCCCGTGTAGGTAGAAGGCTGAAATTTGGCAGGCTCATTCCTTACAGCTTACTTACAAAAGTTAAGCAGGTTTCATTTCGAAATTCTATGCGTAACGGTCATAACTGGAACCTACTTATGTACATATATACGGCCATAGCCTGCAACTCGGAGTTGCGTCCTGCATCATCACGCCTCCCACGTAATTGAGTGCCTGCCCATATAAGGTAAATATTCGCGGGTGAAGGACTGTGCTTATGCAAACGAAGATGAGATGGTCAGGGTGGTGTTTGGCACAAACTCAGCGAAAGTGCGAGAGAAACTTTTAAGTGCCGGGTCTTAGCTAACATTAAATAAAGCCGTGGACATCGCAAGATCACACAAGAGAGCGGCTCACGTGAACTGACTGTGACCGCTGTACGTAGAGAACAAGGAAGAGCTCCAAGGAGCGCTGAACAAAAAACGCATTACACTATTGAGAAGGCAGCAAAAGAATATGAAGCGAGTGACGCATACAAGCATATTCATAAGTGCAGCTACTGCGGAAACAAAGCACAGTGTAAACCGTAAGTTTAAATTAAGTTCATAGACACGCTGCTGCTGGAGTTTGTCATGCCTACGATGAATACGATATTTACGAGATACAAGTTTACTGAGCGCACCCGGGGTGTAAACGAGACTTTTCATCACTTTGTAACGGAGTTAAAATTGCTGGTGAAGGACTGTGCTTATGCCAGCGAAGATGAAATGGTCAGGGATAGAATAGTGTTTGGCACAAACTCAGCAAAAGTGCGAGAGAAACTTTTAAGTGCCGGGTCTGAGCTAACATTAAATAATTGCTGGTGAAGGACTGTGCTTATGCAAACAAATAGAAAAGCAAGGTGTAAAGCTTAACTTTAAATTAAGTTCATAGACACGCTGCCGCTGGCGTTTGTCATGCCTAAAACGAATTCAATATTCGCGAGATACAAGTTTACTGAGAGGACGCAGGGTATAAACGAGACTTTTGATCACTTTGTAACTGAGTTAAAATTGCTGGTGAAGGACTGTGCTTATGCCAACGAAAATGCATATGCATATGCAAATGTTGCATTATTTTTAAAATGTTTCCTTTTCTTTTTCATAACTTCTTTAACACACTTCTTCTCCGCAGCGAAGCGCGGGTATTTTGCTAGTCTTAAATATACAACAAAAAATTATTAAACTTTTCTACATCTTTTTTGAAATTATGTTTTATTACTAGTTCTTATACTTAAACTTAACAGTTGATAAACAGGGTTACTTACCAGAAATCCTCCGTTATAAAAGTCTGCTGCTGAAAATGACCAGATCTGTATATCCACGTCCACTCCACTTAAAGTCTTCTTCTTTTTTGGCAGTTGGAAAGCCAGCATGCTGGAAAGTTCGACCGGAAGAAAATACAAACGGCCGCTCACACGCAGCACACGAACAACCTGAAATATTAAGTTAACTGAAATAGGATTTTTATGTTTATTTCCTCCACCATAACTTATTTTGGTATAATTTTTTTTTACTTTGATTGAGATCTGAAACCAAATATTTCAAGCTACGACACTAAATGACAAATCTTAAGTTGCTTGAAAGAGAAAATTTACGTTGAAGGAACAACATCAATGTTATACTTTTTTCAGTGTTGCGAGGGGTCTGCACAGAAGAATGGCAGGCAATCCCCTAATCCAGGTGTGTGAAGCTGATCAGGTAAGACCCCAGAAGATTTCAGGCTGGAATGTTTGCCAAAAGGGGCTTCAATGAGGTGCTGAGTAAAGTGTCTGATACTCGTTTCCATGTGGTATTTCGATTTTTCCATTCCTAATAATTTCTTAAAATCCAGTTTTTGTTTTGTCATTCCTGGGGTGTTGAGTGTTGCTTGATGAGGGAAAAAATTAATTGAAATGATTTTAGCACAAGGCTGCAACATGACAAAATGTGAAAACAAAAGGGAAGGGGGTCTGTAGACTTTGAGAAGGCGCCGAACGTAAAAACAGACTCCCCGTCCACATTTGAAACTGCAAGTCCCGCACACTCAGATCCTGAGCCGGGCCTTTCTTTGTACTCATCCTTTCATTTCCCTTGGTCTATAGAAATCAATGACGCTTTGCTTTGTCAGTTACTTTCCGTAATGAATTCCCTTTCAACCGTGGGGGGGGTTAACTGATTTGTTAAGCTTCATCTTTCCTTTGTGAAACACCACAAAATCACAATTAGTTTAATCTTCTCACCCTATGCCAGATGACTTATTTCTCCTCTCGTCCTTCTGTTTTCTTTCCATAAAAACCAAAGCTCTGCACTGCCAGCTCCGCACAGGTAACATCTTCTTCTCACTCGTCAGAACGCACCTTACATTGGAACATCAGAACGTTGGAAACATTCAGCCCAACAAGTCCTGTCCACTTCATTCATCTAAAATAACATCAAGTCGAGTGTTGAGGGTCCCTAAAGTCCTACTGTCTACTGCACTACTTGGCTGCTTATTCCACGTGTCTATGGTTTTCTGGGTGAATGTTTGTGTGACATTTCCCCTGAACAGGTTTCTGTGTCCCCGTGTTCTTGATGAACTCATTTTAAAGTCACCGTCTCGATCCACTGCACTAATTCCCTTCATCATTTTAAACCCTTCACTCAGGTCTCCTCTTCATCTTCTTTTTCTTAAACTGTAGCGGCTCGGCTCTTTTAATCTTTCCTCATAACTCATCCTCTGTAGCCCTGGATCAGCCGTGTTGCTCTTCTCTGGACTTTTTCTAGTGCTGGTATGTCTTTATGGAAATCAAAACAGCACCCAGTGGTAAGAACTCCAGATGAGGCCTCACCAGTGTGTTATGAAGCTGAGAAGAACCTCCTGTGACTTGCACTCCACACATCAAGGCGCTATATAACCTGACAGTCTGTTAGCCTTCTGAACACTGTCTAGATTTCTTAGAACATTAGAAAGATTTAGATGAAAACAAGGCCTTTCAGGCCAACAAAGTGCGCCAGTCCTGTCCAATTAATTCTTATAAAAGAACATCAAGTCGAGTGTTGAAGGTCCTTAAAGTCCTCCTGTCCACCACACTACTTGGTCACTTATTCCATGTGTCTGTGGTTCTCTATTTCCTCATGTTTGTGTGAAATTTCCCCTTAACAAGTTTACAAGTGTGTCCCCGTGTTCTTGATGAACTCATTTTAAACTCCCAGTCTTGATCCACTGGACTGGTTCACTTCATAATTTTAAACACTCCAATCATGTCTCCTCTTCATCTTTGTTTGCTGTAAATGCTCAGCACTTTTATTTTTTCCTCATAACTCACCCCCTGTAGCCCTGAATCAGCCTAGTCGCTCTTCTCTGGACTTTCTCTGGGGCTGTTATGTCTTCATGGAGGCCCAAACTCCACAGAGGACTCCAGATGAGGCCTCACCAGTGTGTTATAAAGCTTGAGCAGAACCTCCTGTGACTGGTACTCCGCACATCAAGGCGCTATATAACCTGACATTCTGTTAGCCTTCTTACTGGCTTCTGAACACTGCTGTCTACCACACTACTTGGTCACTTATTTCAAGTGTCTGTGGTTCTCTATGTGAAGAAAAACTTTTAAATGTTGGTGCAAAATTTCCCCTTCACAAGTTTCCAACTGTGTCCCCGTATTCTTGATGACCTCATTTTAAAGTCACTGTCTTGATCCACTGGACTGATTGACTTCATAATTTTAAACACTCCAATCATGTTTCCTCTTCATCTTCATTTGTTGTAAAGGCTCAGCTGTTTAAATCTTCCAGTGTGTTATAAAGCTGAGCAGAACCTTCTTGGACTTCACAAATCAGGCTGCTTGCTATATAACCTGACATATCTGTTAGCCTTCTTAATGACTTCTGAACACTTTTGGGACGTGAATAGTAATGAGTCCACTATGATTCCTAAGTCCTTCTCAGAAGCTGGACTTTTGATTTTCAGACCTCGCGTTGTGTATGCAAACCTCACATTTTGACTTCCTGTGTGTAACACTTTACATTTAATGATGTCTTCTAAACTTCATTGTCCACAGCCTGTCGGCTGTCCAAGTCCCTCTGTTTGATTCAGTGGAGATGAGATTATCTGCCAGTCCACCTATCTTGTTATCATCTACAAACTTAACCAGCATGTTCTTTATATTTTTAATATCTCTTAACATCGGCCAATTCTGATGAGGTTCCCCACGTCATCACCCTCTGCTTCCTGTGTCTGAGTCAATTCTGCACTCATCTACACTCCACACCTTCAACTGCCACTTCTTTTAGCCTGATGCCCAGCCTCTTGTGTCACACCTGACCAGATCCTTTCTGAAGACATTTTTTCACTTGTGACTTTTGAGTTTAGATTGAGTCAGTCAGTCAGTCAGTCAGTCATTGTCTAACCCACTTAATCCTCAACAGGGCTGCAAGAGTGTACTGGAGCCAATCCCAGCCAGCATTAGACACACAAGCGAAAGACCTGTGTGTGTGTCGGTGTGTGTGAGTGTGCATGTGTGTGTGTGTGTGTGCCCTGTGGTGGGGTTTGTTTCCTGCCTTGCGCCCCATGTTGGCTGGGATTGGCTCCATCAGACCCCGTGACCCTGTAGTTAGGATATGGCATGTTGGATAATGGATGGATGGATGGTATTTTGTATTGCATAACCATTAAGAGCTGCTTGATTTATTTTGTATTGTGAACGTAACCCGGGCACAGACAGGCAGACATGTTGTTTTCACCCACAAACACGTTTATTTACAATAGTATTATTTACAAAGTCCAAAAGTGCACACAAACCCCAAGTCCCCAAAGTCCTGGCCAACACACAATGCCTCCACACTTCAGGCCTCCTCCACTCTCCTCTGCTTAGTCCTTCTTCCACCCGACTCCAGCCTCGAATGAAGGGAGGCGACCCCTTTTATCCTCACCCGGATATTCTCCAGGTGCTCCCCGGCAATCACCCGCCGACACGCCCCTGTGTGGCGGAAGTGCCGGCTGTACTCCCGGAAGCATTCCGGGTGTCCCTGTTTCTCTTCCCCCCAGCACTTCCTGGTGTGGCGGAAGTACTGAGGTCCAGGGTTCCCAAGGCATTGGGGCACCCCTACAGGGTTGGGCTTCCATGCCCTCAACCCATGGCCCCCAAAGCAACCAGGGTGGCAGCCCCCACGTGATCCAAGGCGGGCGCACGCCCTCTTCCTGGACTTTATGGCATCCCGGCTGGGTCGTCACCCCTGGCACCTCTGACAGTATGTTTGCCACTTTGCTTTACTTGATCTTTAAAGATGATTTGTGTCTTTTTATCTTAGTTTTACTGTTGTTCTTTAAGAATTATATTCCCTATTTTGTATTTTTAGCATTTTGTACTACATAGCTTGTAAGGGATGTTTAACTTATTTCTACTTTCAGTGTTTTGTATTGCATGCCCTTTCAGTAATGTTTGACTTATTTTGTGCTTGTCATTTTATATTATATGATCTTTAAGAATTAATGGCCTATTTTGTGTATTTTTATCTTATTTTTTTGTCATTCTTTAACACTTATTTGTCCACCTTTGTATTTTTAGTATTTTGTATTGCTTGAATTTTAAGTGCTGTTTCATTTATTTTGTATGTTTGCCATTTTGTATTACTTGATGTTTAAGAATTATTGGCCTATGTGTATGTGTGTGTGTGTGTGCATATTGTGGCATGCGGCTGGGGGTGGAGCTCAGCCGGGACGCCCGAGGGGACCGGAGGAGGGCTGGTGCCTCCTCCCGACCACGTGGGGGCGACCGCCCTGGTTTTGTTGGGGGCCTCGGGTAGGGGGCTTGGAAGCCCAACCCTGTAGGGGCCCGTGGCCACTGCCAGGCTGCGCCCCGGTGCCTGAAGAACCTTGGACCTCAGCACTTCCGCCCGCCACACCAGGAAGTGCTGGGGGGAAGAAGACAGGGGACACCCGGAGGGCTTCCAGGTGCACAGCCGGCACTTCCGCCACACTGGGGCGTGTCCACGGAGGAATGCCGGGAAGCACCTGGAGCCCATCCGGGGTGTGATAAAAGGGGCCGCCTCCCTGCATTCGAGTGCGGAAGTCGGGTGGAAGAGGACGGAGCTGGAGAGAGAACTGGAGGCGGCCTGAAGGAAGGCATAGAGGACTGTGTGAGAGACTTTTGGGGAAACGGTGCTGGAGGCACTGGGTTGTGCACTTGTAAATATTGTATATAGTGTAGATAATAAATGAGTGTGCTGGGTGATAAACCGTTGTCCGTCTGTCTGTGTCCGGGTCCCGTTCCACAATATGGAGCAGTCCGCTCTACTCACGCTAATCCAAAGCCACTAGATGGCGCATGCATGCCCTTTTACATATTTTAGGCACTTGCATGTGTGTGTGGATACTGGAGCAATCCGCTTTGCTCACAGTCTACCACAGCCACTAGATGGCACTTGCATGCACTGCAGTTCTCACTGCTAAAGGGGTATGTGTGTGTGTGTGTGTGTGTGTGTGTGTGTGTGTGTATAAAGAAGGATGGATTACATCAGCAGACAGGGTACCATTGCCTAGCTCGTGGAGGTCTGTGTGGCACTCCAAGGATATGCCCCACTGCCACACCTGCCATTATGGATGATGTTGCACCCTGCATAACATTCACCCTGGCGTCTCCAGACCCTGTCACAACTGTCACATATGCTCAGTGTGAACCTGCTGCCATCTGTGAAGAGACCAGGGCGCCAATTGTAAATTCTCTGGTGAATGCCAATCGAGTTGCACAGTGATGGGCTGCGAATACAGGTCCCTCTACAGTACAGGATATCGGGCTGTCATGCCACCCTCATGGAGTGCGGTCAGAGACATGGACACTGGTAGCCAGCTGGAGGTCACTTTGTAGGTCTCTGGCTGTCCTTCTCCTGTTCCTCCTGGCACAAAGGAGCAGATGCCAGTCTTGCTGCTGGGTTGATGCCCTTCTATGGCCCTGTCCAGCTCTTCTTGTGTAACAGCCCATCTCATGGTATCACCTCCATGTTCTTGAGATTGTGCTTGGGAAACACAATGGTTGGTGGATATGACAACCTGTAGGAGCTGGACTACCTGTGTAACCTGAATTAGCTGCTTGCTACCAGTAGTCACAAGGACACTAGCAAAATGCACAACTAGATAAGAATCAGTCAGGAAGGATAAGGAGAGAGAAACCGTTTGTGGCCACCATTCCCTTTTTTAAGGGGTCTCTTTCTGTTGCTTCTCCAGGTCACCTGTTGTCACTTTCAATGGAACCAAAGCAGGTGACGTTGATTCACAATGGCTTCCACTTTCTAACTGGACAGACTGATCACCCTGAAGAGTCACTGGCTTGGTGTTAGACTGGGGTGATTAAGTGTCCCCTTCATTTTCTTGAGCAGTGCATTTACAGTATTGCTAATATATGAAGTTATGGGAAAGAGTAGTGGAAGAAGTGAGGTGATGATTAGTGAGCAGCAGTGTGGCTTCATACCAAGAAAGAGCACCACAGATGTGATGTTTGTTCTGAGGATGTTGATGGAGAAGTTAAGAGAAGGCCAGAAGAAGTTGCATTGTGTCTTTGTGGACCTGGAGAAAGCAAATGACAGGGTGACTGAGAGGAGCTGTGGTATTGGATGAGGAAGTCGGGAGTGGCAGAGAAGAACGTAAGAGTTGTACAGGATATGTACGAGTGGAGTGTGACCGTGGTGAGGTCTGCGGTATGAGTGACGGAGGTGGGATTACATCAGGGATCGGCTCTGAGTCCTTTCTTATCTGCAATGGTGATGGACAGGTTGAAAGACGAGATTAGACAGGAGTCCCCGCGGACTGCGATGTTTGCTGATGACATTGTGATCTGTGGTGATAGTAGGGAGCAGGTCGAGGAGACCCTGGGGAGGTGGAGATATGCTCTGGAGAAGAGAGGAAAGAAGGTCAGTAGGACCACCAAGACAGAATACATGTGTGTGAATGAGAGGGAGGTCAGTGGAATGGTAAGGATGAGGGAGTAGAGTTGGCGAAGGTGGATACAATACAGTTTTATTTTTGTATAGCCCAAAATCACACAGGAAGTGTCGCAATGGGCTTTAACAGGCCCTGCCTCTTGACAGCCCACCAGCCTTGACTCTCTAAAAAGGACAAGGAAAAACTCCCAAAAAAACCTTGTAGGGAAAAATGGAAGAAACCTCGGGAAAGGCACTTCAAAGAGAGACCCCTTTCCAGGTAGGTTGGGCGTGCAGTGGGTGTCAAAAGAAGGGGTTCAATACAAGTATACAGAACAGAACAAATCCTTAATACAGCATAATAGTAAAAATTTTAGAAGTACAGAGCAGAATTTAACAGTAGATGATATCACATAATAAGATTTTGATATTTTTAGAGTGCTGGAGACCTCATCCGTCAAGCTGCCTCCCCATTTGGCCATTCCACGGCTGAAACGTTGCTCGGCCAGCCAATCTGATGAAAGGGCCCCTCTTTCCCATGATTCCTGTGATCCTCCACCAGGGATGACTTTACCATAGGCAGGCAAACAACTTGGCAGGTGGGCCGTGGCACCAATTGCCACATTTGAGTACCGAGAACAGAAACAGAATAGGTGAGGGTTAGTATTCAATTATACTTATCATGTTACTTATGTTTTAGTGCTAATGACTAACAACAGAGATGCAGTATGTACAGTTAATCAGCAGCTCTAGTCAGGATATGCTAAACTGAAGTAGTAAGTCTTCAGCCGGGATTTAAAGGCTGGGACCGAAGGGGCATCTCTTATAGAAGCAGGAAGACCATTCCACAGTTTAGGGGCCCTGTAACTAAAAGCTCGACCTCCCACTGTTATTTTATTAATCCTTG